>QJPP01003875.1:0-47284 GCA_003996215.1 Jaltomata sinuosa | reverse complement strand
ACCACCTGCTCTGCCACGCGGAGCACTACCTCTACCCTGACAACCACCCCCTCTAGCTAGTGGCTGAACTACTCGTAAAGGCTCGGCCAATTGAACTGTACCCTGCTGAGGGCAATCTCTAGCAAAATGACCCATCGCACCACAAGTAAAACAAGCCCCTGATGGCCTACTCAGTCGAGATGAACCCGCAAATCCCGAATGACCACCACGACCTGATGCCCCAGAAACTATACCCCTCAAAGACTGGTCGCTATAGCCCTGATGGCTGCCCTGACCCTGCTCGAACTGGGTACTACCAAAAGTCTGAAGGGAAGCCTGAATCGGTCGGCTGGACTGACCCTGGTACTGCTGTGGATGATAACTCCGACTCCACTGGCCAGGACCTCTACCACCATATCTGGAACCACTATAGACACCCTAATGTCGAGGCCTCTTATCTCTGGACCCCTGATCATGTCGCTGTAGGTCCTCCACAGTGCGGGCATAGTCTACATTAACTAGATATGACCGACCACTGGCAATAATATCTCAGCATGCCGTCTACTCTGCCTCAAAACCCCCACAACAAATCTGCGAATCCTATCAGCGCCGTAGGAATGATCAATAGCTCCGAACGGTGCTACTTGATGAAAATGGTCTCATACTCTGAGATAGTCTAGATCCCTGCACAAGGTGGAGTGAACTGCTCCCTCAAACAGCTTCCCGATCAACTCTGTAGAAAAACTTGGCCATAAAGCCTCATAAAACTCAGACCAGGTCAAAAAGGTGACGACAGTGTCTACAAGCAACCTGACTCCACCAATAACTTCGTGCTCTCCAACTGATAGTAGTATAACTTAACCCCTGTGGGAGGGTCTCCAACAACCCAGATGATGCAACATCTCCTCACACGTGTAATAAGTCAATGTGAATCCTTCCCAGAATACCAGCAAATCTCGGGGGTGCTAACCTCAAAATCTTGCCCAACCCTTTTGCTCTGACTCTGTCATAGCTGGGCGAGGAGCAAGAGGCTGTGCAACAGATGGAACCGGAATAACCTCGACACGGGGAGCCATAGTAGTAGGCTGCGCTCCTGAGCTTTGTGCACCCAGGGCTGCCCCCTGAGCGGATGTCTGCGCTACCTCAGAAGGCCGCTCTCCAATCACACCCAAAAGCTGCAATAGTAATCCCCGAATATCTGGAGACTGAGCTGCGGCTGATGCTGGCACAGAAGTGGGCACTGGAGCTGGTACTGGAGCTGGTACTGGAGCTGGCGCTGGAGCTGGTGGTACCTGGGCTGCCCCCTGAAACACATGCTGCTCGGGCTCTATCTCCACGCTAGCAGCTCTAGCAGGTGCCACTGTTCGAGGGCGTCCTCGACCCCTAGCTGGAGTGGGAGGCTCATCTTCGTGCGATGCCGATGATCTCGTACGAACCATCTGCGGAAGAATGAAGTAGAACAAATGAAATTTCCAGAAACTTCAAGGGTACAACGCACGACACAGAAGCAATGAAAGAGTCCAAATTCCTAAAATGTCACTGTAGCCTCCCAAAGATTGAGTACGGACGTCTCCGCCCCAATCCGCAGGACTCTACTAGACATTGGCTCCTATACCGATGACACCGGTGAACCTAAAGCTCTGATACCAAGTTGTCACGACCCGATTTCTCGATCATGATGGCGCCTACAACCCCCGGTAGGTGAACCAATCCCCGTAGTCCAGAACAGTTAGTAATGGGCTACTATCTAGCAAATAATGGAATAAGACAAATAAAATAGATAACAGGGATATAAATATATACCTATGCGGAAACTAAACCAAACTCAAGACCTGGTATCATAGTACAGAGCCAAACTACATACATGGAGTGCAAATAAACCAAAAGAATATATACAGATGTCTCTGAATGGTAATAGAGTACATGAAGCAACAGATAAACTAAAGCTAAGCTCCGATCGCCAAGAGCTCACCCTCAGCCTGAAGTAGTCCTCAACAGATCTCCAAGCACGAATCACAGCGATCTAACGGCGATGGCCCACGCTAGGATCTGCACCCAAAGATGCAGGGGGTAGGGGTGAGCACCAAATGCGAAGCATAAGGCACCCAGTAGGTATCATAGGCCGACTGGGCACATATAAGATAAAAGAGCAGTAATAGACAGAATAGGAGCAAGTAGTCACAGAAATCAACAAAAGGTACACAGGAACTAGCCCAGAGGGAAATCAACAGAACCACCATATTGAGCTAGTAAGCAAGAATAATACACACCAAAGCCTCACGGTGAAAGTAAGAAGACCAACCGCACCTGCTGGGTTGTCCTTGCAACAACAGTCGTAATACAAAATAAGTCTTACAATGGACGGTATAACCGGTAACCTCAAGTGTCAAGAAGAAGAGAGAAAAGTAATAATAGGCTGCTCAGAGATAATGAATCAAACTCAACTAATCATACAATCTCATACTTTATCCATAATAGAGAACAATTCTGTAAGTAAATAGCAAAAGTCTACCTACAGTCCCCCGGCCGCCCATACAACCGAGGAACACAAACAAGTGAAAACAACCCTCCGGCATCCCATACTACCGGAGCGTACAATCAACAAACAACAAACAAGGGTGGAGCCTCAAACAATGAATGATATGATGCATGAAGATCTCAAGTGAAATGGTATCTCTGTATGTACCTCCTCCGGTGCCGATCCGGCCCAGCAGGTAGGTTCCATGGAAGGACCCTGCCCGTATACCTCTACTCCCCCGTATACCCCTCTTCCGGCACACGCAGCCCGTAGCCCCTGGCCCGGATAGCAAGGTCCATGGAGGTCCCCGACCCCATACCAAAACTCAGTATCAGAACATGTATCAAGATAGAGACCCAGTCTCGATATCAAGATAGGAGACCCAGTCTCGAATATGCATGCCCAGACCCTGTCCAGGACTAAAAATAGTAGGAAAATATCTCAAAAACCCCTCCAAGGGTGCCCGGGCGTAGCCGGGTCTAAACAGTAAAAAGTCATCTCAGGTGCTCGGTCCGACCGAGGCTAAAAATCATCTCAAGTAACAAGAAAACTCAACTAGCACCCCGGCCCTGCCGAGTCTAGCGATAATCATAAAACTGATGATTTTAAACATAATTTTACTTTCTTGCCCAAAAATCTCAACAAGTGAAATCAACCATTTCCGAATCATTTCCATCAAAAACGACCCCCCGGGCCAGGCAAGGTTTAGAAAATAGTGCCAGTAGGCCCGAAGCCAAAACCACAGTAAAACATGGATAAAACCTCTTTATATGCATGGAAATGGTATGATCACACACAATAGCTGCCCCGCAGCTCACAATCAATCTATCGCCCCTGCACAGGCCCACAGCTACTCAGCAAGCATAACCAGCCTAGAAGGATAATTCTATGCCCGGGACTCGCGGACATTCCCAAAATCCCACCTTCTATGTTCCAGAGTCAACAAGGCCTCACAGGACCACAAGGGTAAATAAAATATAACGGCAAAATACTACAAACAACGGAGGAACAAAAGTAGGCGGATATGAATAAAGCGGTCAAGGTCTGTGGTACCAACCTAATAAACCAACCCAAGGATGCCCATTAATACAATTTTATTTTATATATACGGAGTCTAGGGAAAATAAACCGTAACCTACCTGTCGTCCGACGACAAGCTGCTAGAACAACGATGTCCAAGCTCGAACCACTCCGAGAAAATCCAAAACTAAATCGGAATTGGATTTGGGCTTGAATAACTTGACGTAGATAATTGATCTTCTTTCGGGGATCAAAATATATCTTCAAAATATATTTTTAAGTTAAATTTCTTGAACAAGTGACCACTTATGCATAAGTGGCGTGCTACAGATGGAAGGCCAAGGAATTTAATTATGAACAAAGTGAATGTTTGCTGAAGGTTATCCTTGCTAATGCCATTTCCAAGGTTAAGAATAATTGCTAGTTAAATGCTGCCAACTCCAAGTGATGCCACCACTAAATATACTAGTTGATGCCTTCATCTCCCACTTACACGTGGGGGTGGAGGTGGCAACTAATTTCACCCCGTTAAGTATATATTCGGGTATTGCATAAATTCGTGGTAAAATAAATATAATATTTTAAATATACCATAATTAATAGAAAATCATTTCAAATAAAACCTACTATATTATAATAATAACTTTTAACATAACTAAATTTTACTATCTCCGTTAAAATATTACGGAGTATAAAAACCTTATAAAATAAATACATATACACTTATATTGTATCAAAGATATTTTTCATAAACCTTTAAAATATTTTGAAAAGGCAATAATAATATAATTTTTACCAAATTCAATTTTTAAATAAAATATTTTCAAATACACGCACGATGCTGATAGAACTCTTAAGTTTAGGCTCGTAATTCGCCAACGCACGATTTCGATGCTCAAGAATTATCTCGGGATCCTCTCTTATTTTTTATATCTGTTTCGGAACTGAAATGGCATCTTAAAACGTGAAGTCGAGGCTTAAATCGAGTTTAACCCGACCCGGTTCGCGACCCGGTTCGCAACCCGTTTTCTGCCAGACAGTCCGCGGTAAAACAGTCATAACTCTTTACTCCGAGATCGGTTGGATGTGAGGTTTTATGCGTTGGAAACTAGACTCGTAGACCTTCGATTTGGTATTTCGGGGGACTTCTAACTCTTTATATATTGAGAGAAAAGCCCTGATACATTTGACCCAAAGTTCAGAAAATTTGTTAAAGGTCTTACGATATCTTTTGTCGATTTGCTTGACTTCAAAACTTAAACGTGGAAATGACCGGAAGGTTCATTACAAAACCCATACAAGTCATTGAAACTAAAGCATAATTTATTAAAATAGAATTTAAATCGTATAATAAGCCTAAGGGCTAACTTCAAAAGAAATGTGCATGATAGGGTAAGAACCTTAATTCTTAAAATCATGAAATTTGAAATAGAAGACTGAGGTTTTGGTCATAAGGATGAACTAAACCCTTATTGAATACCCACATACCTGAAGGTAGAAGAATCTTGAACTTAAACTGAGGTTTGAAGCTTTGGAGGAGAAAGCCCTTATTCTTTTCATTTCCTAAAGCTTAATCGATGTAATGAGGGAGAATTATTCTATGTTTAACTAAAATCCCTCAAAACTATGTCTAAAATGACTTAGCTTAGGATTTGAAAGTGTAGGAAAAGATCAGAATACCCCTAACTTAATAATTAAAAGTTGCAAAAAATCTCATCGAACGGGCTATCCTACTGCCCGTAGGACCCACCACGGCTCATGGTGTAAGTCATCGAGGTGAGGGAGACTTGGTTGGTCCTTTGGACCATTTCCACAGCTGAGGCTCACGGCTCATGGCCTTGGCAGTTGGGTTAATGGAGGCTAGGTCGTCCGCTAGACCATTCCCACGACTGACCTCACAGCTCGTGGGTCAGCTCGTTAGAGCTAGGAAGATGAGGGCAGCTCCCACAGCTGGGATGATGGCTCGTAGGGCCTCCTATGCCAGTGGTCCTACTCGTATGGCCTGAAACTTGCAGAAAAATAGACTAAATGCTGGTTAAAATTTTGAGGTATTACAATATCTCCCTTTCGGATCACTCATCCTCGAGTGAAGTCTAACTAAGTTGAGATTGCAGGTAAGGAGATTCAATCCCACAAAACTGAATTCTAAGGCTGAAATACTAACACCAAGATGGATTTCTAATTGAAATTTAACTACATTAAAGTTGTGATACATGAATGCATGCTGAAAGTGTAGGAACAACTGATTGAACACTAAACTGAGGGGAAATCTAAAAAGGTATGTTACCTCAAACTGAAAGTTAATCAGAAGGAAAGTGGTGAGGGTACTTAGTCATTATTGTTGTTTCTGCTTCCCAAGTAGCTCCCTCAACTGACTGGTTTCTTCAAGAGACTTTTACCAAGGTGATATCCTTATTTCTCAACCTACGAACCTGATAATCAAGAATCTCAAATGGAATTTTTTCATAAGAGAGACTATCCTTCACACACACGCTCTATAATGGTACAACCAAAGTTGAGTCACCGATGCACTTTTTCAACAAGGATATATGAAAGACTAGGTGCATCGATGCTAACTCTATGGGCAACTCTAACTCATAATCCACCTTGCCAACTCTCTTCAAAATAATGTAGGAACCTACATACTGGGGACTAAGCTATACCTTCTTACCAAATCTCATTACTCCCTTCATAGGTGAAACCTTCAGAAATACCAATCATCAACTTCAAACTTTGTTTCTTCTCCTCACATCTACATAGGATTTCTGATGAGTTTGAGTAGCCATCAACCTCTCCCTAATAAGCTGAACATTTTCCATAGTCTCATGAACTGAATCTGGCATTATCAATGCTACTTTACCTACAACCAATAAGTGATCTACCCCTCCGCCCATAAAGTGCCTCGTATGCAGCCATCTAAATGCTAGAATGGAAGTTGTTACTATAGGCAAACTCTATAACAGGTAAGTGATCATCCCAATTAACTTTGAAATTGATCACACAAGCTCTCAACATATCCTTTAAGTTCTAGATGGTATTCTTTTCCTAGCCGTGATTCTACGGATAAAATGTTATGCTGAGATTCACTTGAGTACCAAGACCATTCTGAAAAGACATCCAGAACTGGGATGTAAATTGAGTGCCCTATCTGAGATGATAGACACGGGAACTCCATGCAATCTTGCTAACTCATAGATATAGAGTTTGGAATAATCCTCTAATGAATCAGTATTCTTGTGATAAGATCTCGATTAGGAAGGCAAATTGAAATCCAAATGTGGAATTGAAATAAGCAAAAGATATGTGGATTAACACTAAGAAATTACAATTATGGGAAACAAGGGACTCTATACCGTCACCTCGCAATTGATTATAACAACCAAATGATAATCCAACTCAATCAAACAAAACAGACCTAACTGAATCCATAAATGGATGATTCTATATGATTAATGAAGCAAATGAAGTTACCATGCAATCAAGAGAATCATCTCCTAATAACTCAACCTAAACTATTAGGAATCCACCTAATAGTACTATTAGGAATTCACCAATAGATTTAGCTACACTAGATTAACTAATTGTGAATCCACCCAACTACACGCTAAATTAGCAACTACAAGCTTTCAAAAGCATTCATCAATATACATAAAATCTAAGGAATGGAAATGACTAAGGCATCTATTTATAGTATTTTCCTTATACAATTAAAGGCCCAAAAGTTATCTTGGAAGACTCCAAATTTTTCCCATTAGAAGGGCATCTGCGCCAGGATGTAATAAATGCACATGGGGACTTATTGCTCACACATGGGACTCAGTTGAATCATATGTTACTTGTGCCATCATGTTTTAATTGCATATGGAGACTTGCTATCGCACATGGTTTTGCACATCTTTTTGGCTGCAACTATCTTCGTGTTGTCTTCACCCTCTTGCTTCTAAGCAATCATCCAAACGTGGAATCACTTCATTTGGAGTGTAATGAGGCTCTTTCAAGCTCCTTTTCATTCTCCAAGAGTAAACATGACTTGGATCCTCTATTGTAGACCTTGAAGTATAAGTTTAGCATGAACATTGCCGGGTGATATCGTATCATCCTACCCTTCTTGAAAAGGTTTCATCCTTGAATTAAAACTTGCAAAAACATAGGAAGGACAAATAACCATAAATTCCTCATAGTATAAGGGTTAGCAATTGTAGTAGGACAAAGAGGCACATTCTCAAGATATAACCAAGCATTCCGTATTGCAATGGCAAATTAGTCACATATAGATCACAAGGGAATTGGTTATTCCACTCATCATGAATAGCGACCACCATATCTATCACCTCAGTTACCATAATGATCACTATTTTGATCATCATAACAATCACCTCAATCTCCATTCCCTAACCTCAATTAGATCAATCCTCATAGTCATATTTGCTAATTGCCTTGTTATTAAGGCAAAAGCCACCTCAACACTTAAATAAATCTCCCCTTCATGGGCACAATCAATTGATTTAGACATTTATACCTGCAAAATTCAACAAACGCGATTAGTAGTAAAGTTCCTCACACCTCTCGTATGTGAATGCTCAACATACCTTCTAAGTATCTTTCCAAGATTGATAGTGTACTTCCTTCGCTTAACTAAGTCACAAGGTCACCTATTCTTTGTGGATGAATGGTTTCTTGTTACTCAAAAGAAGGATGGCTCAAAATTGAACGGACAGAGCCAAGAAGGTTTTCAACAATAACTTAAACGATAAAAGCTCACAAGAATTGGCACGAAATGTAACTGGATGTAAGAGAGCTAATCATAACTAAGTGAACCAAATACTTGTTGTTAATTAGTCTTAGGATTTCTAGACGATAAGAAGAATCAAGGAAAGAATCTAAGAAGATAGTACCTGAGATTTGTTGGAGAAAATTGAAGTCAGAAAACATGGCATCTGCTAAATGCACATGCCATCTTGCTGCTCGCACATGGCTTTGCAAGTGAAAACCAGTAGCTTAGCACTCCACCTGTGTTGGGCATATTCTAAATGCACATGACAACTTGTTGTCGCACTTGCCTTCGCATGTGAACCAAGACAGAAATCTTAAGCCTTAAATTTTTGTACTTTTCTTTGATTTTCGTAATTCATTTCTCCTAGTACTTGTCCTTTTTGGTAAATTCCTTTTTTTACCAACACAAGTACTCTTTCTTTTTTCTTCTTCTTTGGATCAAACACACCTTTTTGAGATTCTTCTTTTCCAAGACTTGAAGAACACCAAGAACAATTTATGAATTCTCAAATTTCCAACTTCTTCATTTTAGCTCGAATTGACCCTAAATTTGAAAAGTAGCCTCTCCTCGATGTAGAGAGCAAAGCCCGATAAAAATTAGAATCACTTACCACCAAAATCAAAGAGACCCACTTCCATGTTCTTCAAGTTTTTGGTAAATTCCTTTTTGTACCAACACAAGTACTCTTTCCCTTTGCTTCTTCTTTGGATCAAACACACCTTTTTGAGATTCTTTGGATCAAACACACTCTTTCGCTCTGGGCACCCTTTGAGAGGGTTATTGAGACTTTTATCACTGATTTAGACCCGAGTATATTTTGGGCACCCTTTGAGAGGGTCTTTTGAGATTACTACTACTATTTTATACCCAGTTCAACTCCAGGCATGTATTTCGAGGCTTTAATTCTCTGTGATTTCGCATTCATTACTGTATGTGGTCAGGGACCTCCATGGGCCCTTTTTTCTAGGACATGGCTACAAGTCGAGCATGCCGAAGAGGGGTATATGGCATAGGATGAGGTATAGTTAGCATGCCCCACCATGGGTCCTCCTGCCAAAGTGCCGAGGAGAGGTACATACAGAGTCACTATTACCAGTTCCATCATTATCATCATCATGTATATTTCACTCAGATTCAACCCTTATTTGTTGTGTGTTCAGTGTACGCGCTAGTTGTATGGGTTGCCAGAGGGTTTCTTTTCATTTGATTGCGTTCCTCGGTTGTATGGGCGGTTGTAGGGACTTTAGGTAGTTTAGATTACTCATATCGCTTTATAGAGCTGGTTATGGTCCATGTTTCTTGGTGATTTAGCGGTTATTAGCCTGTTGAGGCTCCGATTGTGGGATTTTGATTATTGAGAGGGCTAGGGAGTCCTATCTTAATGAGGAACTTTTGTGTGACCTTCTTAGAAGATTATGAGCTTCTGGTTCCATTCTTATCAGGATTTGAGTAGTCTTTCTCAGTTATTGTGGGTTAGTTATTCTATCCTAGGGTTGTACTTGTGAGGTGGATTCCTGTTTATGTTATCTTGAAGTTAGATTGGTGTTATGATTTACTTATGCTTGTTGATTCCATCTTGAATATTTTAGACTGCTTTCCTTCTTTTCTTTTTACTTGAGGTTACCGGTATACCGCCATGTTCCTGACTCTCTCTCCTTTTATATACTATTTTTGCAAGGATTCCAGGTGCATTCTTCTTCCTTACACCTGTGTTTTTGTGTTATGTATATGTTTATGCTAGCATGTATACTTGTAACTCTTGATTGATTGCTCGTTGTGCTAGTTCCTTGTGCTTCTTCCTTGCTTCTGTGATTCCTTTCTTGTGTTCAGCTTATTACTATTTTTATATGTTATATGCGCTCAGTCAACCAATGATGCCTACTGAGTACCCATTTTCTTGGTGCTCATACTACACTTCTACATCTTTTTGGTGCAGACATTAGTGTGAGCTTTTGCCGTTGATCGTGTTGGAGACTCATGCAGCTTTTAAGATATTCGAGACTAGTGTGAACTCCCTACAGCCAGGGTTTGACCACATCTCATCTTTTGGCACTGTTGTTACTTGTACTTTCGGAGACAAATTAATATTGTATTTTATTACTTCTAGCACTTGTATTCTATTAGAAGCTTATGTACTGTCGATACCAAGTCTTGGGGTTGGTGTAGTTTTCTTTATGTATATATTTAGGTTTTGCTTCCGCTTTGTCTACCTTTACATTCTGCTTCTACTTATTTCTACTTATTGTGCATTCTGGTTAGGTAGTAGCCCATTACTAAGCATTCCGGACTATGGGGATTGGTTCACCTACTGGAGAGTTGTAGATTCCATCATGACATGAGAAATCAGGTCGTGACAACTGGGGAGGTTGCATAGGTAGAGCTAGGGGCGTACTCGAGTAGCGGCACCAGTTAGAGGTCTTGAGCTGGATTATGAGCCTACGATTGTCCCACAGTAATAGCACGTGGACCGAGGGATAGCCCAGGTACCACCAGTACTAGCACCAGCTTTTGTTCCAGCTTCATCCGCAGCTCCTTCGTTAGATATTCGGGGTTTACTCCTACAGTTTTTGGGTATGATTGGGGGTTACCCTTCAAAGGTAGCACAAACATATGCTCAGAGGGCAGACCTTGGTGTACAGAGTTGAGGAGCACAGCCTGCTATTATGGCTCTCCATGCTGAGGTTATTCGAGTACCATCTGTTGCACAACCTATTGCTTTTCACCAAGTGATGACAGAGATGGAGCAGAAGGCGTTGGGTAGATTTATGAGATTTGCTCCACCTAGATTTTTTGGTACTCCTACTCAGGATCCTTATGATTTAACTCTACTTGTGAGGAGATTCTACACCATTTGGGTTTATTGGAGACTTACGGTGTTGGATACACTACTTTTTAGCTAGAGGGCCTAGCTAAGTTATGGTGGAGGGCCCAAGTTGCTTGCAGACCATCTTAGTCTCCTCCATTACCTTGGTCAGAGTTCTATGAGGACTTTATGGCCAAGTTTTTTCCTCAGAGAGATTGAGAGCATCCTAGGGAGCAGTTCACTAGACTTATGCAGGGTTCTATGACCGTATCTGAGTATGAGACTCGATTCCACCAGCTTTCTCCATTTGGGTCCATGACTATCCCTACCGAGCCAGACAGAGTTTATAGATTTGCTTAGGGGTTGAGATTAGAGTTCAGGCAGACAACTGAGGTTTTAGTTGCTAGCGGTCGATCCTTCTAGGATATAGCTGATCATGCTTATACTATGGAGGATTTGCACCATCATGATCCGGGGGCCCAAGATATGAGGCCTTGACATCAGGGAAGCTACAGTGGTTCCTGTTACAGTGCTAGAGGTTCAGGCCAGTAGGGCTGAGGGTATCAGCTACAACAGCACCAGTGTCAGTCTAATCAACCTATTCAGTCTTCGCTTCAGGCTTCCAGTGGTTCTCAGTTTGAGCAGGGTCAGAGTAGCCAGCAGGGTTATGATGGTCAGATTCTAAGGGGTACATCTTTTAGGGCATCAGGTCATGGTGTCCACACCTGTACACCTAGTTCATCCAGGTAGGGTAGGCTATCAGGGCCTTGTTATGAGTGTGGGGTCATCGGTTACTTTGCTAGAGATTTCCCCAAGCAGGGTATAGTTCTGCCAGCCACTCAGCCATCTCAGCCTATTCGTGCAGTTTATCCACCGGCTAGAGTAGGTGGTGGACATGCTAGAGGTGGGGCCCTACATTGTAGGACAGGTGGTAGGGATGGCGGTCGTTCAGGTGGAGGTCATCGTCAGTTTTATGCGGTCTATGTGCATGTGTATTGATTTTAGACAGCCAAATAAGGTGACTGTGAAGAATAGGTATCCAATGTCGTGTATAAATGACTTATTTGATCATCTTTAAGGTTCAGTTGTGTTTTTGAAGATAGATTTTAGGTCAGGATATCACCAGTTGAGGATTAGGGCGGAGGACATCCCTAAGACATTATTCAAGACATGTTATGGCCACTATGAGTTCTTGGTAATGTCTTTTGGATTGACTAATATCGTGCAGCTACATGGACTTGATGCACGGTGCTTAGCCCATATTTGTAATTGTTCATAAATAGTTTTCATAGATGGCATTCTGATATACTCGCGGAGTAGAGATGATCATGAGCAGCACTTGAGGACTGTACTCCAGACTTTGAGAGATCATCGGCTTTATGCCAAGTTATCAAAGTGCGAGTTTTGGCTTAAGTCAGTAGATTCCTTGGACACGTGGTGTATAAGGATGGGATTCGAGTTGACCTAGGGAAGATTTCATCCATTCATGATTGGTCGAGACCTACTACTCCTACTGAGGTTCACAACTTTGTTGGATTAGCAGGGTACTACAGGAGGTTCATCGAGAGGTTTTCTTCCATAGCAGCACCTTTGACTAGGCTCACTAGGAAGGATATCCCATTTCAGTGATCGGATCAGTGCAAGAATAGCTTTTAGAGACTTAAGACCTTATTGACTTCAACTCTAGTGTTGACTTTTCTAGTTGAGGGTCAGAGCTTCTCTATATATTCTGATGCTTTAGGGCTTGGTCTTGGTTGTGTATTGATGCAGCATGGTCGTGTGATAGCTTATGCATTGAGACAACTGAAGGTTCACGAGTGCAACTTCCCCAGTCATGCCTTGGAGTTGGCGGCAGTAGTCTTTGCGCTCAAGATTTGGTGGCACTACTTATATAAGGTTCATTGTGAGATCTTCATTGATCACCGTAGTCTTCAGTACATCACCTAATGAGCGAGAGCTGAACTCTAGGGAGAAAAGATGGATCGAGCTACTAAAGGACTACGAATTTACTATTTTGTATCATCTAGGCAAGGCAAACATGGTAGAGGATGCCTTGAGTCGGAAGATAGTGAGTATGGGCAACCTAGCTTCACTTTCAGTTTCAAACCGGCCATTTGTCTCACGACCCAATTTCTCAGGTCATGATAGCACCTACAACCCCCTAGTAGGTGGACCAATTCCCATAGCCCAGAATGGTTAGTAATGGGATACTATCTAATCAATATGCATAATAAGTAGAAATAAGTAGAAACAGATAGAAGATAAAGACAATGCGGAAGCAACAACCTGAATATATATATAATAATAAGGAACTACACCAACCCAAGACTTGGTATCGATAGTACAAGAGCTTATAATAGAATACAAGTTCTAGAAGTTATAAAATAGAATATACAACTGTCTCTAAATAAATAATGAGTAACAGTACAAAATATGAGTTGTGGTCAAGCCCCGGTCATCAGGTGCTCACCCTAGTCTTGAATATCCAAAGGTTGCACGAGTCTCCACGCGGTCAATGGTGAAAGCTATCACTAATATCTGCACCAAAAAGATGTAGAAGTGTAGTATGAGCACCAATTGCTAAGCAATGGGTACCCAGTAGGCATCATTGGCTGACTGAGCGCATATAAGATATAAAAACAGTAAATAACAGATAGCAAAGAAGCAGTCACAGAAGCAACAGAGAAAGCACATGAAAACTAGCACGAATAAAAGTCAACAAGGATTTCAAACAAGCTATGCTAGCCACAGAAGATATATATAACACAAAACACAGGTAAAGGAAAGAAAAATGCACCTGAAGTTCTTGAAACAACAATATATATAAGAGAGAGTTAAGAAAATGGCGGTATACCGGTAACCTCAAGAAGAAAAGGGAAAGAAGGAAAGCATGGAAACATAATCAAGCTAGGAACAATATAACTAATGGAAACATGCTTAAACACCAATTCAGAATCAGAAACTCAGATAACAACCTCACAATTACAACCTTAGGATAGAATAAACTAAGCCTCAAGGAAATCGTAACCAATAATCATCACCACAAATAAGGATTGGATCCGCTAACCCACAACCGCTCAGAAGGCCACATAAATAGTGCCTCAATAATATAGGAACCACTAGGCCATCAATAATCAAAAGTCCAAGAATCAGAGCCTCAGCAAGCTAAAAACCACTAAACCACCCAAAGATGAAGTCCATAACAAGTTTTATGATATGACAAGAGTAATATAATCTACCTACAGTCCCAACGGCTGCCCATACAACCAAGGAACACAATCAAGTGAAAACAAACCCTCTGACATCCCATACTACCAGAGCGTACACTGAGCACAAATCAAACAAGGGTGGAATTTGAATGAAATATGCATGATGATGATGATGATATGATGGAACCAGTGTGATAATAACCCGTATGTTACCCCCTCCGGTACCTAAAAGGCCTAATAGAGGTAGGATCCATGGAAGGGATTACCCCGAGTACCTCAATTTCACCGTATACCCCTCCTCCAACAACCTCGGCACATAGCTCTTGGTCCAAGAACGGAAGGGTCCATGAAGGTCCGTTACCACATACTAACTGTGAATCTCAAATTATAACTACCTGGAGTGTGTTCGGATGTAATCAATAATCAGAATCTCATAGTACATGCCAAGAATCAAACTAAGTCTAAAATAGTAGCAATAATCTCAAAACCCCCATAAAGGATGCCCGAAGTATATCCGTCTCTAAACTAGTAATCAAGTCTCAAAATTCCCTAAATAGGGTGCCCAGCACGTGTCCGGGTCTAAATCCATAGAAAAACATGTCTAGTTCTATGGTCTAGCCGACCCTAGTACAGTATGAAAATCAGTGGTGAAATCATTAAAAGATCCTCTTTACTCCAAGAGGTTTCATAATAGTCAGTACCAAAACCATTCATACTCATTTTACCAAAAATGGTCCCTAGGGGCTATGAAAAGTTTAGAAAACCATTTATAGTAGGCCCGAAGCCAAATTAGTAGTAAAACATGCAAAAAAGTATTTTGCATGAATGATATGCTCGCAAATAATATATTAGCCCAAAGTGGCTCACAAATATTCCTATCGGCCCTGCACAGGCACAATAAGCTCTATAACACCGATAACTAGCCAAAAGTAATATCACAATGTCCAAGACTCACAGACATTCCCAAATATTCTACCGTCTATGGTCCAGAGGCATAAACAAAGGCCACACGGGGCCACAAGGGTAATATTACAACACTACAATGAATACTACAAAAAATGCATGAAATAAACTGACAGAAGTGGCGTACAAGTTCTGGGGTACCAACCTAGAAAACCAACCCAAGGATTCTAATTAATGCAGTTATAGCCTATATAAGCAAAATCTAGGTAGGGAAAGCCATAACCTACCTGTTGTCCGATGACTAGCTGCAAAAATGGCATTGTCTAAGCTCGAACTGCTCCAAGAAGTCCCAATTTGTGAAAGCACTATCAACACAATAATCTATGCATCAATACAAAACCAATGATACCCATAATGCTAGAAATATAACCGGGTCAAAACCTGAGTCACAAGCGGGTCTGTGGGCCTCGCAACCCAAAATTGGAAATGAAAAACACTATGGTTTTTCCCATATTCCCAGGAGAACATTCTCCAAAAATGAGCGAAAACAGACCATCAATGGGGCTCAAAAACATCCCTAAACTTTCAAGAACAAACTAGGAATCAAATGAAGAAAGTACGGGATTAAGGGATGGAATACATACAATTTGCGACAAGGAGTCAACCACAGATGAGAAATTAATTACTCCAACACTAAAAGATGATCCCATAGTAAAAATGGAGCTTGAAGCCTTTGAAACAATGGAGAAAAATGGATTTTGGGTGAAAAAAATGAAGGAGAAGGTATATATACAGACATGGATTTCTTTATTGCTATCTCGAAAAAAAACCTCGAGATCGAGATGAATAAACTGGCCAACTCATCGCGATAGAGACGGCCAGCCTTTGAGATTGCGATGAACAAAGGAGTAGGGTGTTCATCGCTATTGCGAGAAAACCCTTCGAGATCGCGATGAACAAAGGGGTTCTTCATCACTATCATAAGAAAACCCTTCTAGATTGCGATGAACAAAAATCCAGATTTTCAAGATCGCGAAGGTCTTTCCTCGAGATCGCGATGAACAAATTTTGGCCATACCATCAACTAAAAACCAACAGAAAAAAAACTTCAACAGGGTATTCCGGGCACAATCGGAACCCAATATTCACAAACCATATATGCTATTAGAGTGGAAATGATATTCTAGACTCAATGGAATTGATGAAACTTCATTACGAGGTTGTTTTGGAGGAATGTTATCCCAAGTCAACACTAGCTAAAATCAACCGAACACCCAAAATGAGCTCGGCTCACCCGGGACCCAAGCCAACCACCTATATAACCCAAACTCGATATTCCAGAGCTAACAATGCTGATGGAATTTCCATCCAAGGTTGTCTTCTCCGAATGTTGACCAAAGTCAACCATACAAGCCAAACAAGCCTAAAAATAGATAAATGACCAAACAAATGGCTCAGGCACTGAACTACTGGTCCCAGCAAGCCATAAATGACTTGAGGCCACTACAGGCAAGCTCTAATAGTACATAGAAGGCAAACATGTATAAATGACCAGAAGGGTTATTACAGTTGGCCTTTGACATCCAATCCTGGGCTAACAGTTGGTTAGGCTTGAGTTGTCAGATTCTAGCAGATTCTCACTAATATTGAGGTTCATTCTACCTTGGTTGATTAGATTGAGTGAAATCAATTTGAGGATCAGCAATTGTGCAACCTTTGTGATCAGGTTGTTCGGGATGAGACCAGGCAGGCTACTCTAGATTCAGATGATGTTTTGAGGTTAGATAGTCATCTTTGTGTTTTGAGAGTTTGGGATTTGATTCAGTTGATTTTTTGAGAGGCACATTATTCTAGATATTCCATCCATCCTGACACAACCAAGATGTACAAATATTTGAGATAACTTTATTGGTGGAGTGGTATGAAGCGAGATGTAGTAGAGTTTGTATCTCGATACTTGAAATTTTAGCAGGTGAAGTTCGAGCATATGAGACCTGGTGGATTGATGGAGCGACTTCCCATTCATGAGTTGAAGTGGGAAGGGATTAGTATGGACTTCATTGTTTGATTACCACATAATTCTCGAGGGTTTGACTCTATTTGAGTGATTATTGATCGGCTAACTAAGTCAGCACACTTCTTTCTAGTCCATTCTACTTACCGTGCAGAGAGGTTGGCTCAAATTTACCGTCATGAGATTGTTCATTTGCATGAGGTCCCAACTTCTATCATTTTAGACCACGACACTCAATTCATATCTCAGTTTTGGAGGACTATCCAGCGAGACATGTGTGCAGAGGTTCAGCTTAGTATTGCATTCCACCCTCAGATAGATAACTAGTCCGAGAGGACTATTCAGGTTTTGGATTCCATGCTACGGGCCTGCGTTCTTGACTTTGGAGGTTTGTGGGATAAGTTTATGCCTTTGGCCGAGTTTGCTTATAATAATACGTTTTACACTAGAGCATGTGGCATGCACACATTCAAGCATTGTATGGATCAGGCATTGTTCGATAACCAGGACAAAGAGGGAAGAACAAGAAGGAAAGATAAACAAAAGAGGATATGTGACGCTCTAATATTCAAACTCTTGAATTTTATGCGGCAATCAATGGGACTGTGATACCTCACGCCTCCCAATTGAATTCAGTTAATTCAATACACAAACCCTAGTTTGAGACAAAATCAAAGGAACTCAAGACAACCCACAAATAGCAAACCTCGAATTAACCAACCAAGAAGTTCACCAACAACTTCCAGAGAGCCACACTAGCTAAAATTACCAACTAATGCTAGGCTTCACCTGAAACCTACAGAGCTAAATACCTAGAAACTACAAGCTTCAAAGCTCAATATTCAATATTCATCAAAAACTACTTGCAAAATAAAGAAATATCCTATTTATACTAAAGGAGATAAGAAGACATTGGCTTTTTACAATATTGCCCTTAATGAGGCAAGGACCTTGTTTGGTTGTCTTCTTTGTGGATTCTTGAATTTAAAGCCTAGCCACTTGCACAAATAGCTTCTTTTCTTCATCCATATCACTCCCACGACTCCTAAGCTTCTCTTTTCATGAACATCATATGTGTCATCCATGCCATCCATGCTCGTGTCAACCATGCCATCCATGCTAGTATCATCCTCCCCTTCTTGAAAATGATTCGTCCTCGAATCCAAACCTTAAAAACACATGAGAAGGACAACAACCAAAATATCCTCAATGCATGAGGGTTAGTACAAGGGTTAGCAACAATATCACCATGCCAAGGAGGCAAAAATTTGAAATACAACCAAATATCCTTAGCTTTCAATACAAGCAACTCATCATATAAGGTGCAAATGTTTTGGTTATGATAAACACCAAGAGACAAGGTAAACACAAAGGCCTTTTTGGCATAAAGAGTTCCAAAAGATGGTATCATATTTAAATTTGGAGCCATAAGACACAATTGTTTCACTGTCTTACAAGAAGGCCACACCAAAAGTGGTGCAATCACCCATAAGGGTTCATTGGGGTCAAAGAAGTAAAAGACCCACATATCTTTGTTACAAAGACAATTGGACAAATCAAAGGAACCCCTACCTCTATAGGAAACAAATCTAATACAAACATAGACATCATCATATGCAAAGAGGTAGTAGAGAAAGGTGTTAAGCTCACTATTCTCATCTAACCGGTAGATAAGAAGAGACATTTTAAGCACAAAATAACCCTCTATAACAAGCAACTTTCCAAAGGAAGGAAGTGCACCAACAAAGGCATACTACTAGAATAGTCGAGGGATCTATTAGGAGTCAAATCACTCCATGTAAAATAATACTCCCAAGGAGTTGGGGTCCCTCCTATCATAGAACCAAGCATGCTTCCAAGAGTTCCATTTGAAACTTCAACTTGTCCAACCCTATGAAGGTGACAAGGAGCTTTCAATATCCATGGACTCTCCCAAAAATAAATAAGCAACTTAGCATCCACTCGAGAGTTCTCAATTGCAAATACACACTTAAAGGAAAGAATGTTAACAAGATGGCATTCACAATTTGGAACACAAGAGGACGAGATTAACCATTTCAAGTACACTTTATTATTATTCCTCAAACAAACTCCCACAAAGAGTGGATAAACATGCAAATTCATGCTTCCAAGAATCCATCCTAACACCTCAACTTGTCTAGTCACATAAGTGTGACAAGGAGTAGAATACATAAATAGGGTATCATGGATGCACCATGGATTCTTTCCCAAACAAAAACTATGGTTGGCATTCAAAACATAAAACGCACATAACTTAAGCATAGCCAAAACCAACCATGAATACATTGGAGCTATATCATCACTCTCATGGTAGGGTATGAGGTCATACAATTTCCAAAACCTACCTACCATAGGAAAAATGTCATCATGACTCCAAGGATTGCTTGGAATAAGAGGGGAAGGGTACATACCTTGAAGATGGGCCTTTGAGTGTGCATTCTTGTCCACCACACTTGGTTTCCCAAAGCTTTCCCTCCAATGCATCATCTTGGACCCATAGACTTGGTCCTTGTGTTTCTTTTTAGGAGTTGACTTGCTAGGTAGCTCCATTAATAAGCCTTCAACCCTTTGTTCGTGAGGGACTTTGTTCGGATCGTCCTTTAGAAATAATTGTCCATGAACCTTCAAAAGAGAAGGGATGGTACTAGGTAAAATGCTAGCACCATGGTTAGTAGGCAACAAGGGATTGGTATTGGCAAGTCCCACAATTAAGTGCTCCTTGTGCACCTCTTTTAAGTCACTTCTTGGCTCATCAATCTCATACAACTTCCCTTCTTGAGCCAATTCTTTCCTCTCCTTTTCAAGTTCCTCTCTCTTAAGTACTTTCCGAAGCTCCCTCATTATCTTGTAGTCCTCACTCACTTGATAGGGTGTTAAAGGTACAAGAGTGTGCCTTTGTCCTCTAAATACAAATGAGTATTTGTTGGACTCCACTTGATATTGAACATCCCTACCGGCTAGCCAAGGTCTACCAAACAAAATATGACAAGATTGCATGGGCAAAACATCACATAACACCTCATCTCGATACTTGCCAATGCTAAAATTCACGACCACTAGCTTGGTTACCTCTACTTCATCATTCTCAGTGAGCCATTGAAGTGTGTATGGCTTGGGGTGTCTTTGTGTAGGAAGCTTCATTCTATCAACCATAGTGCAACTCACCACATTAGTACTACTCCTACCATCAATGACCAAGGAACATATCCAATCCATCATCTTGAACCTTGCATGAAATAGGTTCACACTTTGATCAAGTTCCTCTTTAGAAAGATCCCCCATGATTCGCCTTAGATCACAAGGAGACTTCAAATCCTCATCCAATTGCTCATCATCAACATTTGAGGTTGCTTCATCATGCCTAACCTTAGGCTCATCACAACCATTCCCACCCTCATATTCTATCACATTTTTAGCACAAGGTCCATCACACAAGATAACATTTAACCTCTTTTTTGGACACTTTCTAGCAATATGTCCTTCACCTTGACACTTATAACATTGAATGGTAGAAGGAGAAGAAGATTGAGGGATATCATGATTACCTCCATAGGCTTGGTCTTCCCCTTTTGTGTTGTAGTTAGCTTGAATAGCTTGACTACCATCTTGGAACATTGGAAGACTCACTATATTGTCACCCATCCCATGATTTGGAACACCTTGACCACCATATCGATCACTTCGATCTTCACACCTTCCTCCTTCATTCCTATACCTATCTCCACTATCCCATTTGCCTTGACATCTTATGCCTTGGTTCATACCAAAGCCTTCGGGTCCTTCCCACCATTCATTCGGGTTAACCTCTTCATACATTTCATCATAAAGAGGGTTTTGATAATAGATATCTTGGTAGGGTACTTGTGGGTAGTGTTGTTGGGTTGGAACATAAGGTACATGCAAGGATGCATGTGATATATTTTGTGGAGGTGCTTGGCTTCTATCTTGGTTTTCCACAAAAGGACTCCTTTGTGGTGGATGATATGGTTGTGTATTTGGATGTGGGGTGACTTGCCTATCATAGCTTGGGTTCATTCAGAATGTAGTTTGAGGGTAGGTTTGGTTCCAATTTGGTTGGGGGTAGTATAGGTTAGATTCTTGACCCGAGGTCCTTCTTGTTTCTTCACTTTGACTTGTCATAAGGAACCTCGTTTCAATCATACTATCCATCCTTTTCACCCTTTCCTCCATACCTCCAAACCTCCCATTTGTTTCGACCACCCTTTCATTCATATTGATCACCCTCCTTGACACATTGAAATTCGTCCCCATGTTGTTCACCAAGCTCCTTCCTCCATGGTTATAAGAAAAATGATTAGACATTGTAGCTACAAAAACTCAACAAATAATATTAGTAGAAAAAAGCCTCACATCACTCGTATGTAAACTCTCAACTCATCTTCTATGGCGTCGTCTCAAAATTGGTAGTGAATCACATCACTCGTATGTAAACTCTCAACTCATCTTCTATGGCGTCGTCTCAAAATTGGTAGTGAACTATCTCCACTCAATCAACTCAAGGTCACCTATCCTTTGTGGAGAAGTGGATTCTTGTGACTCTTGAAAGAAGGACGAATTGAAAGACTCTAAACGGAGTTGAATCAAGAAATTAATCAACGAAACAAGACAAGAAAAGAAGGAGGAAGAAGCACGAAAGAATTCGGACTCAAGAATTAAGTAACAAAAAGTAGGAGAAACTACTTGTTGTTGCTTAATTTGGAGAAGCAAAGAGATGATTTGATGTTTTAAAACTAGTTAACAAGTAGTTAAAGATGTTAATTAGGTGTTAAATAGTTGAGAAATCGAAGAGAAATGAGTGTAGAAGAAGAAGTTTGAAGTTTGGACACTTGGAAAAATTTTGGGGTCTTAAAAGTTTCAACACTTAGAAAAATTTTGGGGTCTCAAAATTTGAAGCATTCTGTCCAAGTTTGCAAGTGTGCATTTCAGCCACAAAAATATTTTCTAAGGGGCAGATTTGGTCTTTCATTTTTTTTTTTTAAATTCCACTTGTGTACCCAACAAACATCTTTGACCACTTTGACTTGGAAAAGTTGGATCAAATGTACCTTTTGGCTTCTTCTTCTTCAAGATGTTCTTGATGAATATCAAAAATACCTAGAACACCAAGAATACACACAAAACACCAACACCTTCAAATCAAGTCGGAATTGGCTCAAACTTTAGGATTAGCTTCCCCTCGACTTAGGAAACAAACCCCAATAGTTTTTAAGCTCCAATTTCTCCCCAATCAAAAGACCCACTTTTCAAGTTTGCAAGTTTTCAAAACTTCAAAGTCCTTCAATGGCAACTTCACTTCTACAACTCCAAATTGAATATAATTTGAAATCTAGACTCAAAAAACACTAGGGAACAAGAATCTAGTGTCAAAAACAAGAAATCAAACAAGAAAATTTTCGGATTTTCTTTTTTTTTTTTTTGGACGATTTTTTTTTTTTTTTTTTTTTTTTTTTTTTTTGGAACCTAAGACCTAAGAATTGATGGAACAACTCTTAAGACCTAAGCTCTGATACCAAGATGATAACGGACAAAGAGGGAAGAACAAGAAGGAAAGAAAACAAAAGAAGGATATGTGAGTTAATATTCAAACTCTTGAATTTATGGGCAACAAGGGACTTGATAACCTCACCTCCCAATTGAATTCAATAATTCAAACACAAACCCTAGTTTGAGAAAAATCAAAGGAACTCAAGAAACCACAAATGAGCAACCTTCGATTAACCAAACCAAGAAGTTCACCAACAATTCAAAGATCCACACTACTAAAATTACCAACTAATGCTAGGCTTCACCTAGAAACTACAAGCTAAATACCTAGAAACTACAAGCTTCAAAGCTCAATATTCAATATTCATCAAAAACTACTTGCAAAATAAAGAAATATCCTATTTATACTAAAGGAGATAAGAAGACATTGGCTTTTTACAATATTGCCCTTAATGAGGCAAGGGCCTTGTTTGGTTGTCTTCTTTGTGGATTCTTGAATTTAAAGCCTAGCCACTTGCACAAATAGCTTCTTTTCTTCATCCATATCACTCCCATGACTCCTAAGCTTCTCTTTTCATGAACATTATATGTGTCATCCATGCCATCCATGCTCGTGTCAACCATGCCATCCATGCTAGTATCAATTGTAGATCACCAGTGGGTTGGTTTGATGGTTTATAGTTTAGGCCACAGAGTACAGACCTGCTTTGTGATTCCTTAGACAGAGTCCGAGTGATTCAGGACAGACTTTGGGTAGCTCAGAGCAGGCAGAAGAGCTACACTAATTGTATATTTTGTGCTTTAGAGTTCAGTGTTGGTGACTTAGTGTTTCTTCGTGTATCGCCCATGAAGGGCGACATAAGATTTGGTAGGCGGGGTAACCTTTGTCCTAGGTACATTAGGCTGTTTGAGATTCTTCAAAGGGTAGGTAGTGTTGCCTACATGTTAGCTTTGCCTCGATGTTTTAAGCCATGCACTCGGTTTTCTATGTATCGATGTTATGATGGTATGTTCTAGATGAGTCTAATGTGTTACATTGGGATATGGTTCAGTCAGATGAGAGTTTCGCCTTGGTTGATAAGCCGGTAGCTATTTTATCCAGAGATGTCATGAGGTTGAGATCTAGAGAGATTCCAGTTGTTAAGGTTCAGTAGAGGCACCGTCCAATTGAGAAGACTACCTATGAGATCGAGAGAGAGATGCAGGCTTAATATCCGCTGATGTTCAAGCCTTCAGGTACTTTATTGTTCTTGACTTTCGAGGATGAAAGTCCTTTTAGTAGTGGATGATGTAATGACCCTTCTGGTCATTCCCACATTTACACTTTATTTTTACTGTTAAAGCTTTCCTGTAGCGGCCCAAGTCATAAATGACTTGATGGGACTGGTGGTTCAGTGCCCTTGTCATTCGTTTGGTCTTTATGGTTATTTCCTTGTTTTAGAGCTGTAACTTAGGAAATCATTGACTTTAGTCAATATTCTTAGTTGGCATGCTCAGAATTGAATTTTGAAAGTTTTATTGGCTCTATAACGTGGAGTTTGGTCTAGTTGAACCTTTTGTCGAGGCTTGAGAACTTTTGGTGGGGTTTTTTGTTGCTTTTTTCTATTTTTTCATGCTAGTTGGAGTTGAAAGTGTTACTTTTGTCAGCTTTCGATGATCGGAGCATCAGCTATAATATTTAGCAGTTCTATCTGCTCTGAAATGTAGAGTTTGGGTTAGGTAGGTGATTAGTTTGGGCCCTAGATGAGCCGAGATCATTTTGGGTGTTTGGTTTGTTTTAGTTAGTGTTGACCTGAGTCAACATTCTTCCGAAAATGAGCTTGTATAGAAGTTTTGTCAATTTCGTTAACTCTGGAACATCGTTTCCACTCTAATAGCATGTTTGGTTTGTGAGTATCGGGTTCCAATTGTGCCTAGAATACCCTGTTGAGGTTTTTAGTTTAGCTAGTTTTCAATAATTGGTAGCCTTCATCGCCGATGGCTCCTAGGCAGTGTGATCGCGCTAACCTGCCACCCGGCCTTCAGTGCGTTCATGCCTAGCTAGCACAATAGTACCCAAGCCCTCGCCCGCCGGCCAGCACCGATGGCGCCCCTGCTGTGCGATCATATGCACGTGCGCCTGGCTACCCTTCTGCATCATGGTGCCTTGGTGCCTGCCTTCCCTTCAGCGCAATGGTGGTAGCCTATGGCCAGCCTTACAAAATGCCTCCTTCATGATTTTTCCAGCCTTTTCTCTGTATTCTCTCAACTAAATTCGCTCCTAAACAGTATTGGCTTAGGGGAATTCATCAAATTGGCGCTAAACCTTGCTTCCCTCTTCGTTTGGTAAGTCACCTTCTTCCCCAAAAAGTTCTTCTCCATAGCAAAAAACTCCATTGATGAACTTCTTGAGCTTGGGTTTTCTTCTTGATTTAGTTGCTCAAGTTTGGGAAGCTTGCTCATGGGTTCAAAGAATTCACTCCGTAGGCTTGCTTCATCTCATCGAGGTAGGTGAATTCTTACTTTAATTTTTGTTTTTTTTAAATTCCATCTTTAATTCTCTTTGGTTGCGGGCTGTTTTGGAGCCCTTATTCCTTGCTAAATCTGCTCAATTGTTTTAGCATGCACTCTTGGGGCTATTATGATCATTATGCATTTTTCCATTTTTGATTTTTGATTGTGGGCCCCACGGGCCTGCTTGTGACCCAAACTTTGACCCTTGGGGTTATTATGGTTATCCTTAGTTTCATTTTAATGCATAGATTATGTTTATGATAGTGTGACTACTGTTCGGAGATTCTCGGAGCAGTTTGGGCTTGGGCATCATCGTTCTAGCAGCTTGTCGTCAAATGACAAGTAGGTTGATTATTGGGCTACTGTTTCTGATTGGGCATGACAAGTAGGTCAATTATTGGGCTACTGTTTCTGATCGTACATTGATATTTGACTATTGAGCTAGTTATATATGTTACAGAGCGATTGGAGCCTGTGCAGGGCTAATAGATTGATTATTGGGCTACTGTTTCTGATTGGACATGTCATTACCATGCATAAAATGATATTTTCTTCATGTTTACTACTCTTTAGGCTTCGGGCTTACTATAAATGGTTTTCTAGACCTTGCATGGCCCCAAGGGCCTATTTTTCATAAAAACCATTATAAATGGTTTGGAACTAATTTTCGTGGATCTTCTTGGGGTAAAAAAGATTTAAAGAGATTATTTTATCACTGTTTTCATACTTATACTAGACTCAGCTGAGCCGTAGTGATAGATTTGGTTTCCTACTTAGTTGAGATGATACTAGACTCAATCGAACTGAGCAACAAATTGGTTTTACTACTGTTTTAGACCTGGTTATGTACGGGCACCCTTGTTGGGGGATTTTGAGACTCGATTCACTATTTTAGCCCTAGATAGGCTCTGGGCATGCATTTTTAGACTTCAGCTACTTATTCGAATTCGGTTACACTCCAGACTACTTTATTGAGATTCTGAGATTTAGTATGTGGTCGAGGACCTCCATGGACCTTGCCGATCTGGACCTGGGGCTATGTACCGAGTGTGCCAAATGAGAGGTATACGGTGTAGTTAGGGTATATGAGTCGTGTCGTTCTATAGATCCTACCTGTTCGGCCTATAGGTGCCAGAGGAGGTACATACAGGGCTACTGTTCCACCGGTTTTCACTATTGTATCATATCATTTATTTGCATGAGATTCCAACCTTTTTTGTTATTTGCTGAGTGTATGCTATGGTAGTATGGGATGCCAGAGTATTTGTCTTCACTTATATACGTTCCTCAAGTGTATGGGCGCCCATTAGGACTGTAGGTAGACTTATTGTTATCCAATCGCATTTTTGGTTCTGATTATGGTTATATTCGGGTTCTTATTCGATGCTTCACATTTGGGAGTTGTGTTGTACATAATTCTAGTTCACTTCATGGTTATACTTGGATTATTGGTTGATTTTTCCTACCTTGAGATTGTATTATTGTCATGATTTAGTTGTTTGAATTAGGTTTCAAGCATGAGTTCATTTACTTGTTTTCCTTCCTTCCCTTTTTACTTGAGATTACCAGTATACCACCTAATTCATAAAACTTTTTTTGTATATTGTTATTTCAAGGAACCCAGGTGCGTTCTTCTTTCCTTCACCTATGTTCTGTGATGTATATTTCTAGTAGCTAGCCGAACATGATTATTTTCTCCTTGTATTCTTTCTGTGCTAGCTTCCATGTACTTATTCGTTTCTTCTGTCACTACTTCCTTGATTTTTTCTATATTATTGCTTTTATATCTTATATTCACTTAGTCGGCCTATGATGCCTACTGGGTACATATTGCGTACCAATTGGTGCTCATACTACACTTTGCATTTTCCTAGTGCAGATCCTAGTATGGGCAATTGCCTCTGATTTATGGAGACTTGTGCGGGCTAATTTTTGGACTATCTGAGGCCGAGGGTGAGATCTTGACGATCGGGGCTTAGCTTTTAGCTCATCTTTTGTATCTTGTAGTCTTTTGTTATTCAGAGAAAGATGTATATATTATTTTGCACCTTTGTACCCTATATATTTAGTACCGGCTCCAACATTATGATACCAGGTCATGGTTTTTGTTTAGCTTCTGCTTATATATACCCCAGATGCTTATTTCTTCATTTATTTCCTTTGATTCCTCTATTTATATCGTTCACCTTCTTTCTTGTTAGATAGTAGCCCATTATTAACTGTTCCAGGTTATGGGGATTGGTTCACCTACAGGAGGGGTTTTATCTGCCATCATGACCAAAAAATCATGTCGTGACAACAAATATCTTTTTTTTACTTGTAAAATAATTTCAAAATAATAAAATTGTGAAAGGGTTTAGAGAAACACAAAACACCTACATTGAAGGGTGATAATTTCTAGAGATTTCTTCTCCGACGAAATACTGTCTTCTGCGGCTTTTGGGGTTTTATCTCTGCGACGATAAATCTGTCTTCTTCACAAAAAGGTATTGTAATGACCCTTCGGGTCATTTCTCTATTTCCTTGTGTTTTCTATGATTCTAGTTTCCTCGCAGCGGCTACAGGTAATTTATGACTTGCCGGGACTGACGGTTCGGTACCCGGACCATTTGTTTGGTCGTTATGACCATTTCCTTTTTTTAGAATTCTAACTGGGAAATCTTTGACTTTGGTCAACTTTCTTAGTAAACGTGCTTGAAAACAAATTTTGATAGTTTCGTTAGCTACGGAGCATGGACTTTAGTCTAGTTGGACCATTGGTGGGGATCTGGGAGCTTTTCAGCTTGGAAGTTTCTCTCATTTTGTGTTTATGGGCCAGTTGGGTTGAAGGGTTAACTTTTGTCAACATTCATAGAAGACAGCCTAGGATGAAATTTTATTCAGTGCTTTTAGCTTTGGAATGTAGAGTTTAGGCTAGAGGGACCTTTGGTTTGGGGCCCGAGGTTTTCGGACTTGAATTTGGCCCTTAGGTTCCATTTTGGAATAGTTGGCCTAAAGGTTGATTTTGTGTGCGGGGCCCACTTTTCATTAAATCGACCTCCGATGGGATTTTGTTGATTTTGTTGGATCCAAAATGTCGTTTCTAGTCAAAGAGCTCAGCTGGTTTGTGTTCGCAGGACCCCGGATGCGTTCTCGGGGACCCATCGTGTGAAACTATGCCTTGGCATGTTGTTGTTGTTGTTGCTGTTGGGGCGCAGTGGCGCGTGCCTGGGTGCTGTGGCACCAGCGCACTAGTGCACCTATGGTGCATGGGATCTATGGCACCAGTGCACCTGCAGCCTCCTGGGCGCCCCTGCGCCTGGGCATGGCAACTTTTAAAGTGCTGGCCAGCCTCATTTTCAGCTTATTTCATCTCCTTCACCCAACGTTTTCTCCATTAAAATAAGCTCCAAAAACCTCCAAATTCACCTGATCATTCCTTGACCTTGGAGGATTATATATTTCCGGTCCATGCTCGTTCTTGGCTTCTAAAATTGGTAAGTTTCTTCATTAAAAATTGGTTATTTCTATTATTTTTCCCTCTCTAATTTCTCTAGTTTGCTAGCTGTTTGGAGCCCTTTCGGTGGTCCATTTTTTCTCAAATTTTGAGCATGCGCTCCTTGCAAGGTTGGAAACCCTGTGGTGATTTTTTTCGGTTTCAGGTTTCGAGGCACACGGGCTCGCTTCTGACCCAAATTTTCACCCGGCTAAATTATTAGCAATAAGGGTACTGTTAGCTTCGTATTGATGTGTAGAGTATTGTTATGATAGTGTGGCTTCGTGCGGATACGTTTTGGGGGAGCTAGAGTCCGGTCTTGTGGAATGGATTGTACGCGCGTGCTCAACCTTTTTGGTAGGTTATGGTTTACTATTTTCCTACACTTTGCTCGTATGAGGTATGAGTATAATAACTTGCTAATGGTTGGTGGGATCTTGTGGTATGGATACAGTTATGAGTAGGCTTATTGATCGTTATAGGTGATTTAGGTGCTCTAGAGTAAGTTTTTGGCTAGAAATCCTTAGTATAGCCGGTAGCTTTCCGTAACACTTGGCGTAGGCGGTGTAATATCCTTGGTATTTGGGTCAAATGCCTTAGTTTATTTAGACGGATGGTGGTTGAGATTATTAGATTATTAGGGAGCCTTAGTTTAGAATTAGTTAAAGGTTCGGGATAGAGTAGATGTTATCGTTTCTTTGTTATTATTATTATTCTTATTTTTGTTGGTTTTGTGTTTTATTTATCATGTAATTATGGGCTCGAGGCCGGGTAGATGGGACTGGCAGGTGCCAGGTCACTATGGTTATGCTTTGCTTAAGTTTCTATTTGTCGTATGCTTTATGCTTAGTTCCAGTTAGTTGACTTCTTTAGGAAGGTCCCTTGGGGGTTGGTAGATAGAGTAGTGTTCCCTTTTAGTATTTGTATTAGAATAGTCGGCCTTAGCATCCGATGGTTATAGTTCATGGTAGGGTAGCTTCATACTTGATTTTCTGGTTGTTCTTAGCGTGCTATATTCTTATGGTTGGCTTTGGTATACGGATTTGTGGGCCTTAGGCCATTGTGTTGGGATGGCTAGAGTACAAGTTAGTACGATATTAATTTGAAGGGTCTAATGCCCTATCTTGGTTTAGCTGCATGCATATTATGCATACATACATACATTTGAATTGATTCGTGTTCATCTCTTTTTCACATATGATTGGGTTATGATATGGATTGACAGAAATTGAACGGTACGAAATCACGAGAATCGATTGGCATGGTGGTTTAATAAGAAACTCTTCTTTTAACAATGGTTTCCAAACTTAGGAAATATTTTACTGATTTAAGCTGATTTCTAACATTATAAACCCAAAATACTTCCTTTTCAAATGAATGGAGCTCCAGGGAGAGCGCCTCACTTTTATCACTATGTTTCGATTAATAAAAAGGGGAAAACAATTTCATTTTCTATAAACTTGTGCGGTTAAAGAGAAATTGTTCATCACTGTTTTACTAACTTTAAAATGGGACTATACTTCTATTTTGTGCATTTGGTTTGAGAGGCAATTTGAACCTTACTTTCCATTGGTTGTGGGATTATATTGATAAGCTCTGGCGGCCCCATTTGCATATATACGAGGTTTTTACTTGTGGTAATTGTTATATTGGTAAGCTCTGGTGGCCCATGAGAATACTCTGGGTTTTCTTGATTATACGTGGATATTGTGGCATTGGTTGATATTAATAAGCTCCGGCGGCCTAAAGGGACATTCCATGTATTATGGTACGGTATTGATTGGTAAGCACCGGTGGACCGTGAGGTGACTCAGGGTTCACATTCATTATTGCAATGGCCATATTTCATTTCATTCATTTCATACATTCCATATCACACTTTATGGTATTCCTTGTGTATTTTGACTATCGAAATCTGTACATAAGTTGGGTGTCTTTATTGGGTGTCTTTTCCAGACTCGGGAAGTCCAAATTGGTTGTTGCTGGGTTATTGTTCATGCTTTTCATATTGTGGCAATATTTCCCCATTTTATAAAGGTTTGATCATTATATTTCCTTCTGACTCATCTTTCTTACCCTTGGGTTATATTTTCTTTTTATTATATTTATATCTTGCTTGAGCTCATCGGCCCTTGATGCCTACTGGGTACCGCATGTTTTGGTACTCATACTACACTTTTGCATTTTTTGTTGATGTAGATCCTAGTCCAAGTTATCATCGTTGATTGCTGTCCTCGTGCAGCGTTGCTGACTGGAGACATTGGGTGAGCTCTTGGCAATTGGAGTTGATCCACCTCTCTCTACTTTTGGACTAGTCTCTACTTTACCTTCGGAGATAGTCTGTATTTTATTGTATTGATCTAAAAGATCTAAGTTGTAGTAGCACTTGTACCGACTGACACCAGGTCTTAGGGGATTTCTTATGTATTTTATTCTCTTCCCTCCCTTTTATTTATATTTGTTTATTGTATCTTCTGCTTCTTATTGTTATTTCTTTCACTTGGGGTTTCTTTCTTGTGTTAGCCCATTACCTGTAGTTCCAGGCCAAGGGTCAGCTTACCTACTGATGGGTTATAGTACGTTCCATCATGACTTAGGGAATTTGGGTCATGAAAGAGTGGTATTAGAGCTCTAAGTTCACCGGTGTCGTTGATACAAGAGCATGTGTCTAGTAGAGTTTCACAGAATTGTACGATGACGTCTGTATCCTATCTTTGAGAGACTTTTGGGCATCCTTAGAAAAGTTCTATTTTGTTGAACCCTTCTCGTGCGTTCTTCAATCCATCAAAGTCTAAACTTCAATTGTTCATTTCCTTCTCATATGGTTATGATGAGGTCAACAATGAGCTTACGCGAGGCTCAATCGCGTGCTGCTAGAGTGCGATTACCACAGTCAGGGGTTGTGGGTGTTCAATTTCATTTGGAGGGTGTGAGGCTAGCCCAGCCTCCAGCAGGATTCTTAGGTTCACCGGCCCTTTAGCGTATTCTAGCCAGGATTCTTAGCTTATTAGAAGGTATGTCACGGGCTGACTCTACCTAGTGCACCTGATGGTTCACATATCAGAGTTGAGACACAAACTTCAGCCCAAGCAGCGACACATAGTAGTCAGGGATAGGAGCACAGCCAGATATTGTGGCTCCCCATTTGGATATTTTTCCAATTCCATTGGTTGCTCAGCCTATTACAGCTAGGTCAGTTATGTCAATTGAGAAGCAGAAGATGTGGGTAGGTTCATCAGATTGGGTCCTTCGAGGTTTTCTTGTACCCCGGAGGAGGATGCTTATGAGTTCTTGATCAGTTGCCAGGAGAGGTTACATAACCTTGGGTTAGTTAAGTCTCACAGATCTGATTACCCTTCATTTCAGATGGATGGTTTGCAGACCAGCTGGGTCACCTCCAATGACTTGGAATCAGTTCTCTGAGGCTTTCTTGGAGAAGTTTGTACCTTGCAGCTTGAGGGAGAGGTTGAGGGATCAGTTCACCAGTTTAGAAAAGGGCTCTATGTTGGTTTTTAAGTATGAGGCATGATTCCATGAGTTGTCTAGGCATTCTACTATGATTCTCCCTACAAAGCACAAATGGTTTTGCCAGTTTGTCAGAGGGTTGGATCTATCTCTTCGTTTGGCTACAGAGTAGCTAGTGGAATCTGGGGCTACATTATTGTAATTGTTGATCATGCATGAGTTATTGAGGGTATATCATGAGGCCGGTGGAGGCAGTGGTGACAGGTCTTGCCATTAGGGTAGTTTTAGTGATTTTCAGTTTTGAGGCAGAGGTTTCTCCCGTGGGGGTCACCCATGACATTTCTGGTTTCGCTGGCTAGTTCATGTAAAAAATTTGGTTTCAGAGAGCGGTTGTTTGAGGAACAGTGTGCAGAGTTATTGGGGTTCAGGTCAGACATCTTGTGGTTTACATTCTTGGTATCCAAGCCATGGTGGCCAGTCAGGTTCAGCCGGATTTTCTCTGCGGGGTACTTCTGGTAAGGGTTGCTTTGTTTGTGGTGAGTAGGGAGACTTTGCTAGGACTTGTCCAAGATTCAGAGAGTTTCACCTCCTCCAAGTTCCAGCATCACCGACCAGGGGCGGTGCAAAGATTAGTAGGGATGGTTCCCAGGTTGTTAGTGATGGTTCTCAACTGTATCAGTCGACTAGTCATAGCAGACAGGGTCACACAGATTCTTTTATCACAGGTATGATTCTATTATCATCAGTGAGCTTTTGGTATTATTTTATGTAGGGTCTGCATGTCCTAATATATATCTGCCTACATTACTTCCCATCCAGACTTCCATGGTAAGATTGTGGTGCGTGTGCATATAGCTACTCCATAGAAGAATTCTTTTAGTAGTGGATCGAGTATGTTGGCTTTTGGGTAGTGACTATATTGGGTTACCAAGTGTGGTAGGCCTAGTCATTATAATTGATGGGCTTTCACAGAAATTCTAGGCTTGGTTTTGCCATGTTAGCACCTAGTAGTTCTGGGTTGGAGTGCCAGTGCGCGGTATGTGTGCGGAAGTGTTTTTATTCATTATTTTTAATTGAGTCTATATCTGGATATATATCTGATTCGTATGGCCAAAAATCTTCTGTAGAATTAATGATTTTATCAAGTATAATTTGTTGTAAATCTCTGTTAAGATTAACTGTTTTAATGATAGTGATTAATATTTTATCTTTAAAGAATATTTGGTATTTTGAGGGGTTACTTATTATTTTTAAGTCGTGGGTAGATTCATCCATTTTTGTAGTTGAGTCCATTATTTGCTGTTATTTTTATTTTTATGAGAAAGTTGCTTCATATAATTGTTTTTCTTTTATATGTGATTCTTGAAGGTTTATTATATTATTTTTTATATATTTTAAAATTTTAGTATCTCCTGTTTCTAAATAAATATCTAAATTTTATTTTATTAGGTATATTTGGAAATCTATTAGTTCTTTGGTGTGTCTCCATTTTTCAAATGATTCTGTATTCATATTTTGATTAAATGCTTTTATTGATCCGAATATAAATCTAGTTCGTATAAATCTAAGTTATCTATATCATCTGGTATAATTAGTTCTGTCCATTTTGTTCCATTATTTCTATTATCTCAAAAGTAACTAAAATATCGTAAATTTTTCTCCTAATATCGTTATTAAGTTGTTTAAGGATATATAATATGAGTATTTTATAATTATTATCATCATTTATTAGGTACGTATTATTGCTCATTAAATCGATATTTATTCTTGTCATGTTTTTTACTAAACATATTCCCTCTAATCTCTTTGTTTATCATAAAGTTCATCATCTTTTAATAAGTTATTTTGAACAATCTCTTCTAGCCACTACCATGCTTTTCTTGCTTCAATCGTTTACCCTAACAGCGCCTCAACTTTGTCTACTCCCCTAAACGGCCTCCTTGCCTACCGGTTTCGACCTTAGGATGGCATAGTCTGGGCTTAACTACTCTCAGCAATATTTAGCCATGGCAAGCCTTCTTAAGATGTTCTTTATAACAGTACTAAAACATGATAAACAATTATGATATAAAAGAGATTATAAGGAATATAAAAGTTTAGCTATACATGACTATGAATAAGTATACCTGATTTTTTAGCTCGTCTAGATGCTCCATAGCTTTCTTGAAAGATATATTTTATTTATGTATATGGAAGGTTTTTACAAGTGAGGATTGAGAGGTGAAGGATTTCTTTTTTGCTGATCTGATCTTATCTTCTCTTTTTCTGATTTCTCCTATCCTATCCTACATCCTCTTCCCTCCTTTTATAGAAGGAAAAAAAATGACTCTTACAATTTACTTTACGACTTTTTATAATAAAACAAAAATTATGCTGTTCCTATTTTTACATCTGTCCCTTATTTTATGACTTTTTTACAATATGGTATAAAAACTTTAAATAACTGATAGTGACATTGACAATGACATCTATCTAATCCTATCTATGGTAGACAAAACGTGACATTATTTCTCTTTGACTTTCTTTCTTTCTTTCACATATTTGTGCCTTCACTATTTCCTTTTTTGTCGTCTTTTTCTCTTTTCCACATATCTTCATTCCAGTTGTACATCTGGTATCTCTATCATATCTCCTCCATTGAATTTTGAACAACGATGATCTGGATATTTATGACTAATTATCTTGCAGTATCTTGTTAATAGATTTTGAGAAATAAATTCATTCTTCAATGCTCTTGTCGTCGATTTCTCTTCTGGTCTAAGTAATGATAATATCCATTGTTGGACTTCTTCTATATCTGCTTCTCTTACACTTCTTGAATTTGAATAAATCATTAATTGGTCTCTGGCGTAGTAGCTCCATATCGCGTTTCCATTTAAATAATTATCTGCTAGCTCTTGAATAATGGTTGAAATTCCAATAATTCATTTGTTTGCATAGAAATTGGGTATTTCGATCATAGGTATTTCTGGTTGTGTTATTATATCGTCTGGTAATATCATGTTTTTTGTCAATCCCAGTTTTACAACTTGGATCACTGGTTTTATCTCGTCATATAATATCTCTGCTGGTGCTGTATAAAATTTCACATAGAATAAATTTCCTTTTGTAACTCTTTTGTAGGTTAGAAATGCTTGGTGTATTTCTGGTATTCCTTGTAGCTCTTCTCCGTCATATGTATATACTGTACTAAGTAGTCCATAATGGTAACATGTTTTGACTAAGTTCGAATTTGTCTTTGGCTGTGCGATAAGTCTATTATATCCTTGTAATTTTTGGGTTATGTAGTCTTGGGTTGGGTCTGTAGTTGTAACTGACCTTGGGTTTAGGTTTAAATATGTCTGGATTTTGTATATGTTTTGTATGTAGTTTTGGGACAAATGGTTGTATATCTTTTTCTCTTGTTGTAAACTTGTTGCGTATGTATTTATTTGGGGTGGTACCATAACTGGTCTTTGTATTTTTTGAGTAAATGGGTTTGTGAACATTGTATTTAAATTGGTATTTTTGTATTGTGGTTTTGTAGGTTGTCCGCTTGTACCTGCACTTGTACCTGCATTATTAGCAAATAAATTGTTTTGGGTTTTTCGGAGTTTCCCAACGTCTCCTTCTAGCTCCGGACGTTTATAGTCTTCCTGGGGACTGCTATCTTTAGCCTTAGACTTCAGATTAACTTCATTAGTCTTTAGCTTTTTTATCTCTTCATCCATACTATCCACTTTAGTACAAAGTGTAGTAATGGCTTCGAGTATCTTATTCATTGTATTATCTTCTGGCTCAGTTTGGATACCTTTGTCTTGATAGGTAGTCTGCAATAACATTTTTGTCAGTCCTTATTACCTCAATTGTAAATGTAAAATTTTGTATATTTAATACAAGCCTTCTTATTTCCTTCGTTGTCACCGAGTCTGGTATTTTTCGCGTTATCCACCACTTTACTTGCGTATTATCTGTTCTTACAATAAATTTATTATAAACAATATATGGCTCAAATGCTAACAAACATTTATATAATCCAAATAGTTCTTTTCTATTTATTTCCCATTTTAATTGTGGTTCCGTGTATGATCCCGAATAATATCTACAATGATGTTCGATTTCTTCATTATCATATCTATATTTGAGAATTCCTCCATAACTGTGATCACTAGATTCAGTTTCTACTATGTATGTGAATTGCCTTTTTTCATTTGGAAAATATAGTTTTGGTAGTTTTACATAAATTTTTAATCTTTTTTATATGCATTTTATCTTTTTCGTCAAAATGGTATTCTACATCTTTCTTTAATTTTTTCTGCAGTGGTTTTAAGTTTTCTGCTAATTTAGGGATATATTCTCTTACTTGGTTAACTAATCCTAAAAATGATTGTAGCTTCTTTTTTGTGTCAAGTGTCTCATTTAAATTAATTATTTTCTGTACTATATGCGTTTGCATTTTTATTCCATTTTTATCTATTTGTATACCTAAGAATTCTATTTGATTTTTCATTATTTCTGCCTTCTTTTTACTTAAACTAATTCCTGATATTTCTATGATGTGTATAAATTTTTCTAATAATTTTATATGTTCTTCCTCTGTCCTGGAATATAATAGTATATCATCTATATATATTATGCAATTTTCTAATTGGTTGAAGTAGCTGTCCATAAAATGTTGGTATCTACCTGGTGCGTTTTTATATCCAAAGGGTAATACATTCCATTCGTAAAATCCTTGTGGTACCGTAAATGCTGTTAGTTTCTTAGATTCATCTTCTAGTTTTAAATGGTAAAATCCTGATTTGCAGTCAAATTTACTAAAATAGTTATATCCTTGTATTTGTCTGATTTTTAGTATTTTATTTGGTATTGGATAATTATATGTTTTTGTTTTTGCATTTAAATTTCTATAATCTATAACCATTCTACTTTTTCCTCGTTTTTGTTCACTATGTTTATTAACTATAAATGCTGGGCTAGTGTGTTTGCTGTTACTTTCTTGTATATATTTATTGTCTAATAATTCTTGTATATGCATTTTAAATTCTGTTAGGTCCGTAAAATTATATTTTAAAGGTTTTTGCATTATTATACTATTTTCATCTATTAGTTCAATTTTTATTTTTGTTTTATGTTTTTCCATCCTTGTAAGGGATTATCATTATATAGTAGTTCTAATTTATCTTGGAGTAGTTTTATCTTATTTATAGAAAATATGATTATTTCTATTTTATGGTTGCTTGGTGTTATATTTTCTAGTTTTTGGGTAATTTTCTCACTTCCTTTGATCCATATAACTGATACTATTCTTTCAAACGGATTTTCTATTTTAATTCTATTTGTTTTATTTCTAGCTATTATTTTATGTTTTGTTGTAAGGATGTATAAGTTTTTACATCTTGCCGTAAATATCTTACTTCCTGGTGCTAGTTCTATTCCCGACATTTTCCAGTATAAAACTAATGATCTATCTATATTTTTATCATCTATTGCTACTGAATAATTTGCACTTATTATGAATTTAAATTTTTGGTATATTAGATTACCTTTTACTGCACTTATTACACTTTTTTCTATAGGTTGTATAATTCTATCATCCGCTAAGTATATTTCTATAGGGGTATCTATTCCTTCTCTAAAACATGCTTTTATTAGTATTTCTGTTCCTCCTAAATGTACGTATTTTATTGGATTTTTTGCTTTTATATCTTGTATTTCTTTATTTAGTACTTTTTTATTTAAGATTGGTATTCTAGCTTTACCTTTAATGTATTTACAATCTATTATATGTTCTCTTTGGCTTATTACATAATATTCTTCTTTTTGTCTTTTAAACCAATTTTTTATTGTTGGTACCTCTAATATTTTATCTATGCTTAGATCTAATTCTTTTCCCTTTATTTGTTCAAATATATTGGTGTCAAATATTATTTTTTGTTCTGAGGATTGTTCATCTTGGTGTTCTTCTTGTTGTATTATCCTTATATCTTTCTCAGTCATAATTTTCTTCTTCCGATTCTTCTATATTATTATTTATATCGTTTTCGCTTTCTGATAATTCATTTTCTGACAATTCATATATACTGTCTTCACTCCCTAATTCATAATCTATATATTCTATTTGTGTATATTTATCATCTCCTATTATTATTTCAGTAATTTGTTTTTTCTTTGGATTTTTTGGTAATTTGCAATCTTTAGCTAAGTGTCCTAGTTTTCCACAATTGTAACAAGTACATTCCGTTAATTTTTTCTTTGTTTTATATGGTTTTTTATATTTGTAATTTTTTACATAATATCTTCTTCTTGGTTTTTTATACTTATATTTTGATTTATATGGTTTATATTTACTACTATATCTTTTTATTTTCTTATGTTTTTTATAATATTTATCTGTGCATCCGAATTGGGGTGCTGTTCTATCTTTACAACATGCTAAATTTCTTACTAATATTTTATCCATTTTAATATTTTCTTTGTATTTTTCACATAATTCCATAAATCAATTTTGTAAAAATTTTATTCGAGCTCCTAGGATATCTACTAATTCTGCTTCATTCCAATTTTTTATTACTTTTGAACTAAAAGGTTCTGGTAATTTAGTAAAATATAATTTTCTTATTTCTTTACTTTCATCTGGATTATATGTTCCTTTGTAATAATAGTCTTTAAATGCACAAGTATATTCATCTAGATAGCACATATTACATATTGCTAATTTTGACATTAAATTTCTGTTTATAATTTTTTCTTTATTTTGTTCTTCTATTTCCGTCGTCATACTACCAAATTCATTTCTTATTGCTATTTCATATTTAAATAATATTTCCGTAGCTGTTGTGGCATCTGTTCCATCGTATTTTTTATCACTTCTTAATGTTTCTAGACTTTCGTTTGTTAAATTTTGTAACCATAATTTTACCGTTCCGATGAGTGTTCTTTCTATATATCCTGGTGTTTCAGCTATCGATATTTTATTGTCTATTAATTGTTTTGAGATATATCCTGTCCATAATTGAATTATTTTATTTATATCTACTATACAATCTAAATCTAAAAAATTATTTTGTTCAGTTATCTGCCTTGGTGTCCATTTCTTATTCGGCCTTTTTTTCCATAACGTTTTATTTTTATCATATGAATTATAGTCTATCCTATAGTAGCTTGGTTTTAATTGCTTTGGATTCTTTACTCCTGATGTACTTGGTTTATCATCAGTGCTCATATCTCCTGTATTTATTTCTGGATTTATTTTTGCTTTTTCCATTTTTTCTACTAGTTCGGTATATGTTTCACTTGTTTCCGAATAGTTTTCTCCTAGATTATTATCATTATCACTTTCTTCACTTATTTCGTCTATGCTTATTTTTGGTAGATTGTCTTGTTCTTCTTCTAATTGTAATTTAAATTTTTCTATTTCATTTGTCAATTTTAACTCTTGTTCCTCTTCTCTACGTTTTTCTTTTTCTTTTTGCTTACTTGCATATAATTGTTTTAGCACTTCTAATTCTTTTTCTAGTTCTATTATTTTAGTATTTTTTACTTCTTCTATTCGTTGTATTTTTTCTTTTGTTTGTTGTTGTATTTTTTCAATTTCTCGTTTCCTATCTATTTCTTCATTTTCTTTTGTTATTCTAACCATTGCGGTTAATTTATCTTCTAATTTTACCGTTTCTTTTTCTAACATTAAATTTAGATTATCTCCTATTTTTTTATATCTTCTTCCTAAATTAGAAAATACTATTGTTATCTTTAATCCTTCCGGATTTACATATGTTTTTTCTTCTAATGCGAATTCTTCTTTATTCATTTATAAATTATGTTGGTATTTATATTCTAGACTGTCTATTTGTAATTGTAATTCTAATATAACTCTTCTTTGTGCTAATAGGGATTTATGGCAAACTCCTGCAAATATATTAGCGTTTAGTCTATTTTGTCTATGTTTTAATTCTTGTCTTTTTTCTGTAATCATTTCTTTAAGCTTTTGTCTGTGTTTGTTATTGTTATTAGTCATTGTTTCTTTAAGTATTTGATGTATTTGTATTCTGTTTTAGATATGGTATTAATTAATTTGTTCAATTTGTTGTTATCAGTTTTTGTAATACTGAGTTGTTTATATTCCGGGTATAGGCTTTTTAATTTTCTTCTTAATTTTCTTATTTTCTTGCTAATAACTCCTATATGCTCTGATACCATAATTCCTCACCTCTTAATTCCTCACTTGTAAAAAAAAAAAACCCTTCCATATACATAAATAAAATATATCTTTTAAGTAAGCTATGGAGCATCTAGACGAGCTAAAAAATCAGGTATACTTATTCATAGTCATGTATAGCTAAACTTTTATATTCCTTATAATCTCTTTTATATAGATATTATACACCTATGATGGATACAGGAGCAGAAGCTAACATGTGTAAACATAATTGTCTACCAGAAGATAAATGGGAAGAATTGAAAACACCCTTAGTAGTAACGGGATTTAACAATGAAGGAAGTATGATAACACATAAAGCAAGGAATCTAAAAATACAAATATGGGATAAAATACTAACCATAGGAGAAATATATAGTTATGAATTTACAAATAAAGATATATTGCTAGGAATGCCATTCTTAGATAAATTATTCCCACATACTATAACAAAGACACATTGGTGGTTTACTACCCCATGTGGACAAAGAGTAGGAGCAAAAAGAGTAAATAATAAATTAAGAAAAACAACACCATGGATCAAAGGAAGTGAGAAAATTACCCAAAAACTAGAAAATATAACACCAAGCAACCATAAAATAGAAATAATCATATTTTCTATAAATAAGATAAAACTACTCCAAGATAAATTAGAACTACTATATAATGATAATCCCTTACAAGGATGGGAAAAACATAAAACAAAAATAAAAATTGAACTAATAGATGAAAATAGTATAATAATGCAAAAACCTTTAAAATATAATTTTACGGACCTAACAGAATTTAAAATGCATATACAAGAATTATTAGACAATAAATATATACAAGAAAGTAACAGCAAACACACTAGTCCAGCATTTATAGTTAATAAACATAGTGAACAAAAACGAGGAAAAAGTAGAATGGTTATAGATTATAGAAATTTAAATGCAAAAACAAAAACATATAATTATCCAATACCAAATAAAATACTAAAAATCAGACAAATACAAGGATATAACTATTTTAGTAAATTTGACTGCAAATCAGGATTTTACCATTTAAAACTAGAAGATGAATCTAAGAAACTAACAGCATTTACGGTACCACAAGGATTTTACGAATGGAATGTATTACCCTTTGGATATAAAAACGCACCAGGTAGATACCAACATTTTATGGACAGCTACTTCAACCAATTAGAAAATTGCATAATATATATAGATGATATACTATTATATTCCAGGACAGAGGAAGAACATATAAAATTATTAGAAAAATTTATACACATCATAGAAATGTCAGGAATTAGTTTAAGTAAAAAGAAGGCAGAAATAATGAAAAATCAAATAGAATTCTTAGGTATACAAATAGATAAAAATGGAATAAAAATGCAAACGCATATAGTACAGAAAATAATTAATTTAAATGAGACACTTGACACAAAAAAGAAGCTACAATCATTTTTAGGATTAGTTAACCAAGTAAGAGAATATATCCCTAAATTAGCAGAAAACTTAAAACCACTGCAGAAAAAATTAAAGAAAGATGTAGAATACCATTTTGACGAAAAAGATAAAATGCATATAAAAAAGATTAAAACTTTGTGTAAAAATCTACCAAAACTATATTTTCCAAATGAAAAAAGGCAATTCACATACATAGTAGAAACTGATTCTAGTGATCACAGTTATGGAGGAATTCTCAAATATAGATATGATAATGAAGAAATCGAACATCATTGTAGATATTATTCGGGATCATACACGGAACCACAATTAAAATGGGAAATAAATAGAAAAGAACTATTTGGGTTATATAAATGTTTGTTAGCATTTGAGCCATATATTGTTTATAATAAATTTATTGTAAGAACAGATAATACGCAAGTAAAGTGGTGGATAACGCGAAAAATACCAGACTCGGTGACAACGAAGGAAATAAGAAGGCTTGTATTAAATATACAAAATTTTACATTTACAATTGAGGTAATAAGGACTGACAAAAATGTTATTGCAGACTACCTATCAAGACAAAGGTACCCAAACTGAGCCAGAAGATAATACAATGAATAAGATACTCGAAGCCATTACTACACTTTGTACTAAAGTGGATAGTATGGATGAAGAGATAAAAAAGCTAAAGACTAATGAAGTTAATCTGAAGTCTAAGGCTAAAGATAGCAGTCCCCAGGAAGACTATAAACATCCGGAGCTAGAAGGAGACGTTGGGAAACTCCGAAAAATCCAAAACAATTTATTTGCTAATAATGCAGGTACAAGTGCACGTACAAGCGGACAACCTACAAAACCACAATACAAAAATACCAATTTAAATACAATGTTCACAAACCCATTTACTCAAAAAATACAAAGACCAGTTATGGTACCCCCCCAAATAAATACATACGCAGCAAGTTTACAACAAGAGAAAAAGATATACAACCATTTGTCCCAAAACTACATACAAAATATATACAAAATCCAGACATATTTAAACCTGAACCCAAGATCAGTTACAACTACAGACCCAACCCAAGACTACATAACCCAAAAATTACAAGGATATAATAGACTTATCGCACAGCCAAAGACAAATTCGAACTTAGTCAAAACATGTTACCATTATGGACTACTTAGTACAGTATATACATATGACGGAGAAGAGCTACAAGGAATACCAGAAATACACCAAGCATTTCTAACCTACAAAAGAGTTACGAAAGGAAATTTATTCTATGTGAAAATTTTATACAGCACCAGCAGAGATATTATATGACGAGATAAAACCAGTGATCCAAGTTGTAAAACTGGGATTGACAAAAAACATGATATTACCAGACGATATAATAACACAACCAGAAATACCTATGATCGAAATACCCAATTTCTATGCAAACAAACGAATTATTGGAATTTCAACCATTATTCAAGAGCTAGCAGATAATTATTTAAATGGAAATGCGATATGGAGCTACTACGCCAGAGACCAATTAATGATTTATTCAAATTCAAGAAGTATAAGAGAAGCAGATATGGAAGAAGTCCAACAATGGATATTATCATTAACTAGACCAGAAGAGAAACCGACGACAAGAGCATTGAAGTACGAATTTATTTCTCAAAATCTATTAACAAGATACTGCAAGATAATTAGTCATAAATATCCAGATCATCGTTGTTCAAAATGCAATAGAGGAGATATGATAGAGATACCAGATGTACAGCTGGAATGAAGATATGTGGAAAAGAGAAAAAGACGACAAAAAAGGAAATAGTGAAGGCACAGATATGTGAAAGAAAGAAAGAAAGTCAAAGAGAAATAATGTCACGTTTTGTCTACCATAGATAGGATTAGATAGATGTCATTGTCAATGTCACTATCAGTTATTTAAAGTTTTTATAACATATTGTAAAAAAGTCATAAAATAAGGGACAGATGTAAAAATAGGAATAGTATAATTTTTGTTTTATTATAAAAAGTCGTAAAGTAAATAGTAAGAGTCATTCATGAACAATAAAGGTCGTTCATGAAAGGTCATTTGTGAATAGTAAGAGTCATATGTAAATAGTAAGAGTCGTTTTTTTTCCTTCTATAAAAGGAGGGAAGAGGATGTAGGATAGGATATGAGAAATCAGAAGAAAAAAGCATCAGAAAAGGAGGCCGTTTAGGGGAGTAGACAGAGTTGAGGCGTTGTTAGGGTAAACGATTGAAGCAAGAAAAGCATGGTAGTGGCTAGAAGAGATTGTTCAAAATAACTTATTAAAAGATGATGAACTTTATGATACACAAAGAGATTAGAGGGAATATGTTTAGTAAAAAACATGACAAGAATAAATATCTATTTAATGAGCAATAATACGTACCTAATAAATGATGATAATAATTATAAAATACTCATATTATATATCCTTAAACAACTTAATAACGATATTAGGAGAAAAATTTACGATATTTTAGTTACTTTTGAGATAATAGAAATAATGGAACAAAGATGGACAGAACTAATTATACCAAATGATATAGATAACTTAGATTTATACGAACTAGATTTATATTCGGATCAATAAAAGCATTTAATCAAAATATGAATACAGAATCATTTGAAAAATGGAGACACACCAAAGAACTAATAGATTTCCAAATATACCTAATAAAACAAAATTTAGATATTTATTTAGAAACAGGAGATACTAAATTTTTAAAATATATAAAAAATAATATAATAAACCTTCAAGAATCTCATATAAAAGAAAAACAATTATACGAAGCAACTTTCTCATAAAAATAAAAATAACAGCAAATAATGGACTCAACTACAAAAATGGATGAATCTACCCACGACTTAAAAATAATAAGTAACCCCTCAAAATACCAAATATTCTTTAAAGATAAAATATTAATCACTATCATTAAAACAGTTAATCTTAACAGAGATTTACAACAAATTATACTTGATAAAATTATTAATTCTACAGAAGATTTTTGGCCATATGAATCAGATATATATATCCAGATATAAACTCAAATAGACTCAATTAAAAATAATGAATAAAAATACTTCCGCACACATACCGCGCACAGGGATATAAACCCAAATTAAAAATAATGAATAAAAATACTTCCGCACACATACCGCGCACAGGGACTCCAAAAATGGTATCAAGAGCATATAGGAGTTATTAGTAAGAAGATAAGAAAATTAAGAAGAAAATTAAAAAGACTATACCCGGAATATAAACAACTCAGTATTACAAAAACTGATAATAACAAATTAAATAAATTAATTAATACCATATCTAAAACAGAATATAAATACATTAAATACTTAAAGAAACAATGACTGATAACAATAACAAACACAGACAAAAGCTTAAAGAAATGATTATAGAAAAAAGACAAGAATTAAAACATAGACAAAATAGACTAAACGCTAATATATTTGCAGGAGTTTGCCATAAATCTCTATTAGCACAAAGAAGATTTATATTAGAATTACAATTACAAATAGACAGTCTAGAATACAAATACCAACATAATTTATAGATGAATAAAGAAGAATTTGCATTAGAAGAAAAAACATATATAAATCCGGAAGGATTAAAGATAACAATAGTATTTTCTAATTTAGGAAGAAGATATAAAAAAAAAGGAGATAATCTAAATTTAATGTTAGAAAAAGAAACGGTAAAATTAGAAGATAAATTAACCGCAATGGTTAGAATAACAAAAGAAAATGAAGAAATAGATAGGAAATGAGAAATTGAAAAAATACAACAACAAACTAAAGAAAAAATACAACGAATAGAAGAAGTAAAAAATACTAAAATAATAGAACTAGAAAAAGAATTAGAAATGCTAAAACAGTTATATGCAAATAAGCAAAAAGAAAAAGAAAAACGTAGAGAAGAGGAACAAGAGTTAAAACTGACAAATGAAATAGAAAAATTTAAATTACAATTAGAAGAAGAACAAGACAATCTACCAAAAATAAGCATAGACGAAATAAGTGAAGAAAGTGATAATGATAATGATCTAGGAGAAAACTATTCGGAAACAAGTGAAACATATACCGAACTAATAGAAAAAATAGAAAAAGCAAAAATAAATCCAGAAATAAATACAGGAGATATGAGCACTGATGATAAACCAAGCACATCAGGAGTAAAGAATCCAAAGCAATTAAATCCAAGCTACTATAGGATAGACTATAATTCATATGATAAAAATAAAACGTTATGGGAAAAAAAGACCGAATAAGAAATGGACACCAAGGCAGATAACTGAACAAAATAATTTTTTAAATCTAGATTGTGTAGCAGATATAAATAAAACAATTCAATTATGGATAGGATATATCTCAAAATAATTAATAGACAATAAAATATCGATAGCTGAAACACCAGGATATATAGAAAGAACACTCATAGGAACGGTAAAATTATGGTTACAAAATTTAACAAATGAAAGTCTAGAAACATTAAGAAGTAATAAAACATACGATGAAACAGATGCCACAACAGCTACAGAAATATTATTCAAATATGAAATAGCAATAAGAAATGAATTTAGTAGTATGACGACGGAAGTAGAAGAACAAAATAAAGAAAAAACTATAAACAGAAATTTAATGTCAAAATTAGCAATATGTAATATGTGTTATCTAGATGAATATACTTGTGCATTTAAAGACTATTATTACAAAAGAACATATAATCCGGATGAAAGTAAAGAAATAAGAAAATTATATTTTACTAAATTACCAGAACCTTTTAGTTCAAGAATAATAAAAAATTGGAATGAAGCAGAATTAGCAGATACCCTAGGAGCTCGAATAAAATTTTTACAAAATTGGTTTATGGAATTATGTGAAAAATACAAAGAAAATATTAAAATGGATAAAATATTAGTAAGAAATTTAGCATGTTGTAAAGATAGAACAGCACCCCAATTCGGATGCACAGATAAATATTATAAAAAACATAAGAAAACAAAAAGATATAGTAGTAAATATAAACCATATAAATCAAAATATAAGTATAAAAAACCAAGAAGAAGATATTATGTAAAAAATTACAAATATAAAAAACCATATAAAACAAAGAAAAAATTAACGGAATGTACTTGTTACAATTGTGGAAAACTAGGACACTTAGCTAGAGATTGCAAAATACCAAAAAATCCAAAGAAAAAACAAATTACCGAAATAATAATAGGAGATGATAAATATACACAAATGGAATATATAGATTATGAATTAGAGAGTGAAGACAGTATATATGAATTATCAGAAAATGAATTATCAGAAAACGAAAACGAAAATGATATAAATAATAATATAGAAGAATCGGAAGAAGAAAATTATGACTGAGAAAGATATAAGGATAATACAACAAGAAGAACACCAAGATGAACAATCCTCGGAACAAAAAATAATATTTGACACC
>QJPP01003874.1:0-24110 GCA_003996215.1 Jaltomata sinuosa | reverse complement strand
GTCAGTTTGAGGATCAGCCTAGTTGTGTGACCTTCGTGATCGGCGTGTTCAGCGGTGAGACCAGTCGGGCTACTCTAGATTCAGATGGGGTTCTGAGGTATGATAGTCGCCTTTGTGTTCCGAGGGTTAGTGATTTGATTCAGTTGATACTTCGTGAGGCACATTGTACTAGATATTCCATTCACCCTGGCACAGTGAAGATGTATAGAGACTTGAGGCAGCTTTACTGGTGGAGTGGTATGAAGCGGGATATAGCGGAGTTTGTATCTCGGTGCTTGAACTGTCAGCAGGTTAAGTTCGAGCATATGAGACCTGGTGGTTTGATGCAGCGACTTCCTATTCCTGAATGGAAGTGGGAAGGGATTACTATGGACTTCGTTGTTGGTTTACCTCGTACTTCTCAGAGGTTTGATTCCATATGGGTGATTGTTGATAGGCTGACTAAGTCAACACATTTCTTGCCGGTTCAGACTTCTTATGGTGCAGAGAGGTTAGCTCAGATCTACCTTCGTGAGATTGTTCGGTTGCACGGGGTCCCAGCTTCTATTATTTCAGATCGCGGCACTCAGTTCACATCTCAGTTCTGGAGGGCTATTCAGCGAGATTTGGGTACAGAGGTTCATCTTAGTACCGCTTTCCACCCTCAGACAGATGGCCAGTCCAAGAGGACCATTCAGATTTTGGAGGACATGCTTCGAGCCTGTGTTCTTGACTTTGGAGGTTCTTGGGATCAGTTTGTTCCCTTGGCAGAGTTTTCTTATAATAACAGCTTCCATTCGAGTATCGGCATGGCACCTTTTGAGGATTTGTATGGCAGGCGTTGCAGATCATCAGTAGGTTGGTTTGATGGTTTTAGTGCTGGGCCGCAGAGCATAGATTTGCTTCAAGATTCCTTAGACCGAGTTCGAGTGATTCAGGATAGACTTCGGGCAGCTCAGAGCAGGCAGAAGAGTTATGTTGATCGTAGGCTTCGTGCCTTGGAGTTTAGTGTCGGTGACTTTGTGTTTCTCCGTGTATCGCCCATGTGAAGGACGACGCTGATGAGATTGGTAGGCGGCGGCAAGCTTAGCCCCAGGCTTACATTTGGCCGCCGTTTGAGATCTGCAGAGCGGTTGGTAGCGTTGCCTATCAGTTAGCCTTACCTCCGATTGTTTTCAGCTATTACACCTGTGTTTCATGTTTTCGATGTGCGTCGGTAATATCCCAGATGAGTTCCTCATGTGTTGCAGTGCGGATTTAGTTCAGTGTGGCATTGAGGGTTTAGCCTTTGTTGAGGAGCCGGCAGCTATTTTGGCCAGAGATGTCAGGAAATTGAGGTCTCGAGAGATCCCGGTTGTTAAGGTTCAGTGGAAGCACCGTCCAGTCGAGGAGGCTACCTGGGAGACCGAGAGAGATATGCGGGATCAGTATCCGCAACTATTTTAGCCTTCAGGTACCCCCTTGACCTTGACTTTCGAGGACGAAAGCCCCTTTTAGTAGTGGATGATGTAATGACCCTTCCGGTCATTTCCACGTTTAAGTTTTGATGAAGTCAGTAAATCGGGACAAAACGTTATCGTTTAAGATCTTTAAACAAATTTTCTGAAACTTTGGGTCAAATGTCTCAGGGCTTTTTTCCTCCCAACATATTAAAGAGTTAGAAGTCCCCCAAAATACCAAATCGAAGCGTCTACGAGTCTAGTTTCCAACGCACGAAACCTCACGTCCAACTGATCTCGGAGTAAAGAGTTATGACTGTTTTACCGCGGACTGTCTGGCAGAAAACGGGTTGCGAACCGGGTCGCGAACCGGGTCGGGTTAAACCCGATTTAAGCCTCAGTTTCACGTTTTAAGACGCCATTTCAGTTCCGAAACAGTGATAAAACATATGGGAGGATCCCGAGAGAATTCTTGAGTATCAAAATCGTGCGTTGGTGAATTGCGAGTCTAGATTTAAGAATTTTATTAACATCGTGCGTGTATTTGAAAATATTTTATTTAAAAGTTGAATTTGGTAAAAAATATATTATTATTGCCTTTTCAAAATATTTTAAAGGTTTATGGGAAATATTTTGTTACATTATAATTGTATATGTATTTATTTTATAAGGTTTTTATACATCGTAATATTTTACCGGAGTTAGTAAATTTATTTATGTTGGGAATTATTATTATAATATAGTAGGTTTTGTTTGAAATAATTTTCTATGAATTAAAGTATATTTAAAATATTATATTTATTTTACCACGAATTTATTCAATACCCGAGTACGTACGTGGCGGGGATCCACCTATCATTAATTGGATAAGGGGAGGTGTGGTGTTGACACACCCCCCCCACGTGGAAACCAATTGAGGGTGTAGGCAATTGCTGCCAAACTTAAGGCAATTGTTGCCTTAACTTTCATTACACTTCTATTTTCTATTCACTGAAGCATTCTTGAACAAATTGCTATGTAAGTGCTGCCAACAATGCTTAATGCTTCTTTGAAATATAATTGTGGTGCAAAAATTACCACAGTACATCATTCTCTTGTCACGTTAAAAGTTGATTTCAATAAGCAAGATCTTGATAATTTATTGGATCACCGCAAAGAAAACCAATTGTCTACGTCAAGTTATTCCGTCCCAAATCCGAATCCGATTCCGATTTAGTTTTGGATTTTCTCGGAGTGGTTCGAGCTTGGACATCGTTGTTCTAGCAGCTTGTCGTCGGACGACAGGTAGGTTACGATTTAATTTGCCTAGACTCCGCATATATAGAATAAAATTGTATTAATGGGCATCCTTGGGTTGGTTTATTAGGTTGGTACCACAGACCTTGACCGCTTTATTCATGTCCTCCTATTTTTATTTCTCCGTTGCTTGTAGTATTTGTCATTATATTTTATTTACCCTTGTGGTCCTGCGAGGCCTTGTTGACTCTGGAACATAGAAGGTGGGATTTTTGGGAATGTCCGCGAGTCCCGGACATAGAATTATCCTTCTAGGCTGGTTATGCTTGCTGAGTAGCTGTGGGCCTGTGCAGGGTCGATAGGTTGATTGTGAGCTGCGAGGCAGCTATTGTGTGTGATCATACCATTTCCATGCATATAAAGAGGTTTTATCCATGTTTTACTGTGGTTTTGGCTTCGGGCCTACTGGCACTGTTTTCTAAACCTTGCATGGCCCGGGGGCCCGTTTTTGATGGAAATGATTTGGAAATGGTTGATTTCACTTGTGGAGATTTTTGGGCAAGAAAGTAAAATTATGTTTAAAATCATCAGTTTTATGATTATCGCTAGACTCGGCAGGGCCGGGGTGCTAGTTGAGTTTTCTTGTTACTTGAGATGATTTTTAGCCTCGGTCGGACCGAGCACCTGAGATGACTTTTTACTGTTTAGACCCGGCTACGCCCGGGCACCCTTGGAGGGGTTTTTGAGATATTTTCCTACTATTTTTAGTCCTGGACAGGGTCTGGGCATGCATATTCGAGACTGGGTCTCTATCTTGATATCGAGACTGGGTCTCTATCTTGATACATGTTCTGATACTGAGTTTTAGTATGGGGTCTGGGACCTCCATGGACCTTGCCATCCGGGCCAGGGGCTACGGGCTGCGTGTGCCGGAGGAGGGGTATACGGTGGAGTAGAGGTATACGGGCAGAGTCCTTCCATGGAACCTACCTGCTGGGCCGGATCGGCGCCGGAGGAGGTACATACAGAGATACCATTTCACTTGAGATCTTCATGCATCATATCATTCATTGTTTGAGGCTCCACCCTTGTTTGTTGTTTGTTGATTGTACGCTCCGGTAGTATGGGATGCCGGAGGGTTTGTTTTCACTTGTTTGTGTTCCTCGGTTGTATGGGCGGCCGGGGGACTGTAGGTAGACTTTTGCTTTTTACTTACAGAATTGTTCTCTATTATGGATAAGTATGAGATTGGTATGATTAGTTGAGTTTGATTCATGTCTCTGAGCATGCCTATTATTACTCCTTCTCTCTTCTTCTTACGCTTGAGGTTACCGGTATACCGTCCATTTCGTAAACTTATTTTGTATACACTGTTGTTGCAAGGACCCCAGGTGCGTTATTTCTTACTTTCACCTGTGCCTATGGTGTGTATATTCTGCTTACTAGCCTCATATGTGGTTCTGTTGATTTCCCTCTGGGCTAGTTCCTGTGTACCTTTCGTTGATTCCTGTGACTACTTGCTTCTATTCTGTCTATTACTGCGCTTTTATCTTATATGTGCCCAGTCGGCCTATGATACCTACTGGGTACCTTATGCTTCGCATTTGGTGCTCACCCCTACCCCTGCATCTTTGGGTGCAGATCCTAGCGTGGGCCATCGCCGTTAGATCGTTGTGATTCGTGCTTGGAGATCTGTTGGGGACTACTTCAGGCTGAGGGTGAGCTCTTGGCGATCGGAGCTTAGCTTTAGTTTATCTTTTGCTTCATGTACTCTATTACCATTCAGAGACATCTGTATATATTATTTTGTATTATTTGCACTCCATGTAAGTAGTTTGGGCTCTGTACTATGATACCAGGTCTTGGGGTTTGGTTTAGTTTCCGCATATGTATATATTTATATACCTGTTACCTATTTTATTCGTCTTGTTCTCTTATTTGTTAGATAGTAGCCCATTACTAACTTTTCTGGGCTACAGGGGTTGGTTCACCTACCGGGGGTTGTAGGTGCCATCATGACCAAGAAATCGGGTCGTGACAATTTTCTTATCTTCTTTCTAGTATGTTTCAAATCATCCATAGCTCTGATACCAATGGGGGGGGGTCCTAACATACTATTTTCTTATAGTAATTTTCTCTTAGCGGAATTAATCTGATTATTTCTATTACATTTTCCAGAATATATACTAGATATTTTATATCTTGAGTTCTTTATGTCTTTTAGTGCAGATAAAACTAATGTTTTATCTACTATCCTTATGTCTTTTAGTGCAGATAAAACTAATGTTTTATAATTATTTCTTATTTCATTATGCAAATAGGTGATCATGGTAGTATTATCCATATTCATGTTTATGCTTTTCTTTTTATCAATTAATTCCCTCATACCATAGCATGCCAATAACATTATATTCGATTATTACAGACTAGATTATTTTAAACCATATTCTCTTGTCATTGTTAATGAAAAAGATATTTAATGAAAAATCACAATGGTATGGCATAGATCTAAAGAATTTAAATATAAATGACGACTGAAAAATATAAATGACTACCTATTTGCATGATAAAATGATTTATGATTATAAGGTATTAATCTTATATGTGCTCAAAGATATAGAAATTATAGAACTAAGAAAACTGATATGGGAAAAAATATTCAACGATGAAGATTTAAAACTAATGAACCAAGAATGGTATGAAATAGAGTTGCATGAACTAGACTCAGAATTAGAAAAACTTAATATTAATGAACTAGAACTAGATTCAAATTAATGATAAATTACGAATACTTACGATACTGGTACGAAACTAAGGTAGACATAACCCTGCTAGGCAACCTGATAAAAGAAAATATAGAAATGTATCAAAGAACTCAAGATATAAAATATCTAGTATATATTCTGGAAAATGTAACAGAAATAATCAGATTAATTCCGCTAAGAGAAAATTACTATAAGAAAATAGTATGTTAGGACCCCCCCCCCCATATTGTGTAAAATTTCGTGTTCTGTTCTCTATTTTTTTCAGTTCGAGCTAGCTAGAGGTATGCTTTCTTCCATCCCTCTTCCATTATTTTCAGGCTTCATTCAAGCTTTTTGGGTCCTTGAATTCAATTGTTTTATCTATTTTTCTTATTAAGCTCTATGATTAGTGTTTTTTCTAATTTGATATCTGAATATTTCTCTTACAAATAATTTATGCATGATAGCTCAAGTTTAAGGAAGGTAAAATTGACTTGGTAGAGAGTATAAATTGAAATTAAAAACTATAGCACATCGTTGGTCCAATCATCTCAGTCGTATAGCCAATTACACCATGAACATTATCACTCAAGGATTTACTAGTGGTGAAGTTGAACTAGCTGCTATCTCCATTTCTAGACCGTCATGGTTGGCCTCAACTTTGGCCTCCTTGTATGTATCCATCCGATTCCCCTCTATTCCTTCCTTCAACTACTTTCAATCGCTTCGTCAAAAAATTATATTATGCAAATAGGACATATTGATAGTCACAGATCTCACTTAGTGAACATTGGGCATCTCTTGCTCGATATAGACGAGGTTGGTGAGTCGTCTTCTTCATCCCTCTATTCTAGTTGACATTTGTGACTATCAACATGATAATGGTCAGACATATGAATTGTAAAATCTATGCCAGCATTGAGCACAGTCTTTCTTATAATTTTTGTTAGTGTTTGTTATAAGTTTTAGAGAGAATTGCAACAGAGATTATGTGACACTATTTTACAAGATACATTATTCTTAAATGCAAACTTGAACCAAAATTTTACTTTTCTATCATTGACTTTCAACTTTTTCATACATTGTCTCATCTGAATGATGAAATTTTCATCTCCCTTGCAATAGTCATAATAAGCTATTTGTCCATTAACATAGTCCATCACCGGCTCAAACACCCACCAACCCTTATAATGTAGTTTAATGGTTTATATATATGAATTTTCACCTTCATCTATAGTGCGAAAAGAAAAGTAGGATCTATTAGTGTTATTAAAATAAACAACTCCAACAGAAAATGTAAATGATACAAAATCCAATGCAAAAAAATATGTAACCAGTCATGAAAATTCAAATTAATTTTGAATTTGAGTTATGTTAACTCTAGAGTTGACTTATTTGTATAATAATTTATGACAACTTCCAATTTAAATGTATCTACAAAAGATATAAAATTATATCTTACAACTAATCATTTGCTCTTCAAGTTCATGATCTAGTCCTAGTACTTTGTTTGTTCATTCATCTAGTTTCCTGAAAAAGGTGTTTGGGGGAGGGGGTATGGAGGAGATGGATAGTGGTTGTGAAAGATTGAATTCATGGAAAGCTTCTTGAGTCACTTTCTTTGAGAATAATACTCTAATGGATAATTAGGAAGAGGGTCAAAATATAAAGATAATTATATTTTTATAGAGTGTAAAAGATCCAAAATTTGGCTCCTAAAAGCAGGCATATAATTAAACCCAACATGCTAATAACAGTAACAATATACACATAATACATAATCTAGAATATCTTTTGAAAAATGAAGAATTATATAGAATTCCACAAAATTATATTGTTGCATTAGTAATTCAGTAACTAAAATTTACTCAGAGATTGCCATATGATCTTCTTTTTATCAATCAACATTGAAGAGTAAGGCTAATTAAATTGATTGAGTACTTACATATTGGTGTGAATTGTAGCCCACTCTTTGTCACGACCCAGACCATCGTGAGTGGCACCCACCCAACCCTCGAATGAGAAAACAAGTAGAGTTCAACCCTTTGCCTAGACTAACAGCCTAAAACCAGTAAACAGAAGATAAACTAGCAATTAAGCAATGCAAAAACTAAAGCTTAATATATTCTGTGGAAAATCCCTCCTAGGAACTGAAAGTCGTTGTACCAAACATCACTACCAATATCTAGAATACAGGGATGCAACCCCAAAAGAAAATACGGAAATAGTTTCAAGTCCGAGATAAGTGGACTACAACTCTAAAGATAAGCCCAAGGTAGCGTGATCAAACAGCTCACCCTTGAAGTAAGAAATCATCGGTGCTAAAGATGAGGTCGCGTCTCAACCGCTGGAAGATTTCCTGTACTCACCAAAAGAAAAGCAAGTGCAGTATCAGTACACCACCACTGTGTACTGGTAGGATTATCAGCCAGCTTTCAGATAAACAGTATATAAACAGTATGATAATATCAAGTAAAAGGTATGGAAAACATGCAACAATAGCCACAGACACACCTAGACTACAAGTCTCTGCTTAGCCTGTTCCGCATGAAATCCACCATCTAAATCTAAGCCACAACCATATACCATTAACTATACCTTTTCATCTATCCCAGACACACCTTGGGATCCCCTCTAGACAACACAATGTACCTTGAATCAACCCGGCCCAATCCAAAACCAACACAACAGTTATACAGAATTTTCCCGGCATCTCAAGGGCCACCAAACCAATAACACGGTTCAATAAGCAGCCCGGTCCACTCACAGAACCAATATCAATCTATGCAACACAACAAGAAAGATGCAATGATGCAACAAAAGTAAACTCGTACCAGGAGTGGTACCCTAGCCAACCTTTAGTATATTCTGTACCAGGCGTGGTACCCGTACCAACCATTTGGTATACTCGTACCAGGCGTGGTACTCGAGCCAACCGAATTTCAATAATCCACAGTCAAATGCATGAACAAACAACTTGTAAACCAACAACCAAATACCGTTCAAATCACAGACTGTAAAGCACGAACCTTAGACATTCTACACAACTTCCCTAAGCAATGTAATTCATACAATCACTTAGATATGAGTACAAGAATATACAATATTCACAGAAATCGTAAGCCATCACCTACCTCGAAATGATCCAATCTCTATTCAACCCTAGCTTTCCCCTGTTCCGGATTCCTTTCTCGTTCTTGGTCTAAAGTAACACACAAGTATATACAATTAACACACAAGGCCTGCACAATACCCGGATTACACCAAATCCCCAAACCCCAGGCAACACATGATCATTCCACCCTTTCCCTGAGCTTTCCAACTGTTAATTCACCTATTTCTATCATTTTTACGGATAAAAATAGAGAATTTAACAACCTATGATCATAATAACATACTTTTAACAATGCCCAAGAACATTCATGCTTGGAATCCTCTTCCTTCCCTGGATTCTACCATTCCTAGGTTATTCCAACCCTTCGCCATGTTCCTTACTAGAATTCTACCACATAGGAAATGTAGTACAAAGATTGGGGAGTAGAAACCTTACCTTAGGGAAGAAATTTGAAAGAAAAAGGAGGAAAATCGCCTGAAATCGCCCTAGTTCTTCTCCCAAACGTATTGTAGAAAACTGAACTGTTTTGGGGATGTTTCTGCATTAAAAATCTAGTCGGCCTACTATAGCAGTCCCTGCTCCACTATAGCAGTCCCGCTATAATGGACGACTTCCACTATAGCGGTCTTAAGTGGGTGTTGACAGCCTTGACCACCGCTATAGCAGTATTTTCCACCACTATAGCGGAGGTCGCTACGGCAGACCGTTGTGCTCGTCATGGAAAGAATGTCCAGAAATTTCCCAGTTTTGGCCATTTAACAACACACTTGCTTTCCCCGATGATCTGAAACAACCCCTTCACGTCAAACGCGATTTTGGGAGTTCTACTTACCCAAACTCGATTCTGAAAAGTTCCCCGGACTCCTTTATGTCTTGGCTACGTGGAAAACTAGCTCAAAACAAGACACATAGACAAATCCATACCCAGATTTCCCTAGACTCTACCTAGCTCCAAAACTGGCCGAGGCTAGCCTAGCCCAGAATTTCAAACTCCCAAACCCGAAGTTTTCTAACTCTAAAACTTGGCACGATTGGACTACTCATAATGATGGACCCGGTCATTACAACAGATACCAATTTACCCATCGTTCATCCCTGAATGATCAAACCCAAAATTATGGAAATAAAAGGAGGGAAAGTGTAGTACTTGAATCCTCAAACAGTTGAAGGTACTTGTCCCTCGTGTCCTTCTCGATTTTCCAAGTGGCTTCCTCAACCGGACGATGCTTCCACTGAACCTTCACCATATCAATCACTTTTGTCCTCAACCTCCAGACATCCCGAGCAAGAATCAAAATTGGTTCCTCCTCATAACGAAGATCCTTATCGAAAAGTACCTCATCCCACTTGATGATGTAATCCCCATCCCCATGGTATCTCTTAAGCATAGATACATGGAATACCGGATGGACGCTTGACAAACTAGGTGGCAGGGCTAACCTGTAAGCCACTGGCCCCACGATTTCAAGAACTTCAAATGGACAGATGAACCGAGGGCTAAGCTTGCCCTTCTTACCAAACCACATAACCCCTTTCATTGGTGACACCTTCAACAATACTTGTTCACCAGCCTGAAAGTCCATGTCCCGGACCTTGCGGTCTGCATACTCCTTCTGCCTGCTTTGAGCATCCAGTAACTTGGTCTGAATGCCCCTTACCTTTTCATGTGCTTCCTTCACTAAGTCTACGCCCAGAGGCCTTACATCGCTTTCCTCAAACCACCCAACCGGTGATCTGCATTTCCTCTCATACAATGCCTTGAACAGTGCCATGTCAATACTGGTGTGGTATCTATTATTGTACGAGAATTCACACAAAGGTAGAAATTGGTCCCAATGACCCCTGAAGTCCATTACAGATGCTCTCAACATGTCCTCCAATACCTAGATCATTCTTTTTGACTGACCATCAGTCTGAGGATAGAAGGTCATGCTAAAAGTGAGTTGTGTACCCAACTCTTCATGTAACTTGCCCCTGAACTTAGAAGTAAATTGCGTACCCTTGTCTAAAATTGGACAGTGGTACCCCATGAAGTCTCACAATCTCATTCAAATAGATCTTAGCCAATTGTTGTGAATTGTAATCTACCCTGACCGGAATGAAATTAGCGGACTTGGTCAGCCTGTCAATAATGACCCAAATTGAGTCATACTTCCCCAATGTCTTGGGAAGACCCACCACAAAATCAATGGCTATAATTTCCCACTTCCACTCTGGAATTGGCATTCTCTGAAGTAGTCCTACAGGTCTCTGATGTTCATACTTTACCTTCTGGCAGTTCTGACATTTGGACACAAAATCAACTATGTCCTTTTTCATCCTGGGCCACCAGTAACGCTTCCTCAAGTTCCTGTACATTTTAGTTACACCCAGATGAATCGAGTACCGCGAACCATAGGCTTCCGCCAAGATTTTCTGAATTATATCATCAACCCGAGGAACACAAATCCTCTCCCTAAAATGCAACACTCCACCAGAGTCTAACATGATGTCCTTGGACTCCCCGGATATTACCTTACCTTGCAACTTACCCAGTTTCAGATCCTAAAACTGTTTTGACTTTATTTCCTCTATGAAGGTGGACTTGACCTCAATGCTGGCCAACAAGCCACCTTGATCTGAAACACCCAAGTACATGAACTTTGCCTCCAAATCCCGAATTTCCTTAGCTAGTGGACGTTTGGACACCCCCAAACAGGCCAAGTTACCCATGCTAACAATTTTTTGGCTTAATGTGTTTGCCACCACATTATCCTTACCCGTATGGTACTGAATGGTCACATCATAATCCTTCAATAACTCCATCCACCTCCTCTGCCTCAGATTCAAATCCTTCTAAGTGAAAACGTGTTGTAGACTGTGATGATCTGTGAACACTTCACACCTGACACCATAAATAGTGTCTCCAAATCTTTAGTGCAAAAACCACCACTACCAACTCTAAATCGTGAGTCGGGTAATTCCTCTCATGCACCTTTAACTTCCTGGATGCATAGGCTATCACATTCTTATCCTGCATCAACACAGCACCCAAACCAGAATGTGAAGTATCGCAGTAAACAATAAAGTCTTTACCTTCAACCGGCAAGGACAATATAGGGGTCGTGGTCAAAAGTGTCTTGAGCTTTTGAAAGCTCTCCTCGCACTTGTTGGACCACACGAACGGTACATCTTTATGTGTCAGCCTGGTCAGGTGAGTAGAAATAGAAGCAAAATTCTCAACAAACCTCTGGTAGTACCCCGCGAGCCCAACAAAATTCCTCACCTCAGTCGCAGAGCTAGGCCGAACCCAACTCTTGACTGCCTCAATTTTATAGGATCAACCATTACCCCTTTTTCTGACACTACATGCCCCAAGAATGCCACAGAAGTCAACCAAAACTCACACTTAGTGAATTTTGCATAAAGCTTTTGGTGCCTCAAGATATCCAGCATAATACGAAGGTGATTAGCATGCTCCTCCCTACTCTTAAAGTAAATCAAAATAACATCGATGAACACGATAACGAAGGAATCCAAGTAAGACTTAAACACCCCATTCATCAAACTCTTGAATGTTGTCGGTGCATTGGTCAAACCAAATGACATTATTAGAAACTCGTAATGTCCATACCGAGTCCGAAAAGTAGTTTTTGGAATGTCCTCAGGCCTAATATTTAGCTGATGGTACCCCGACCTCAAGTCAATTTTTGAGAACACTGATGCACCCTGAAGCTGGTCAAACAAATCATCTATACGGGGTAGAGGGTACTTATTTTGGATGGTCACCTTGGTCAACTGCCTATGATCTATGCACATCTGTATACTACCATCCTTCTTCTTTACAAATAAAACTGGATCACCCCAAGGTGAAGCACTGGAACGTATAAAAATCCCTTATCTAGGAGTTCCTGCAACTGAGTCTTAAGTTCCCTTAACTCTTTCGGAGCCATATGATACGGAGGAATGAAAATGGGATGAGTGTCTGGCTTCAAATCAATACAAAAATCTATATCCCTGTCTGGAGGAATACCAGGCAAGTCTGCTGGAAACACCTCTAAAAATTTGGAAACCCCTGGAACTGACTCAATAGGCGGGGACTCCATACTATCATCCCGGAGATGAGCCAAAAAGGCTAGAGACCCCCTCCCCACTAGCTTTCTATCCCGAACAAACGATATTATCTTAACTGGCTTAGTTCGGTACACACCCTCTGATAACGCCCAAACTACACCTCAATTTAAGAAGCGTAAGCGGTCGTCGGCAAATATAGAACCCAACAGAGGTTGGGGTCGATCCCACAGGGAATAAGGTGCGAATTAAGTCGTTAGTGAAGTAGATGACTAGTAATCAATATTTTCCGGTAAATAGGGGGGGGGGTTGCGTGATCAAAATGTGAACAAAAGCAAATAATAACGTACGAGTGAAATCAATATGAGAGAGAACTAGGGAAGTGTTCACCATGGCGTTGTAACAATGTCGATTCAAGCTTAACCGAGTTCTTTCTTATATGCATGTCACGATGTGATTGAATTAATGGTATCATCTAAACGTTTCTCAACCAAATAGACGAATTTCCTTTTCAATTCTCTCAAACTTGAAAAGGCGAGCTTTTTATATTTCAATCCTAAACATCAAGTAGATTAATCTAGTTACAGCATTAATCATAAGACGAGAGTTGGTAGTCTCGAATCCTCGTTATTAACCAAATTTCCCGGTTTTAATTTCTTTACTCAAGCAAATTAAACCTAGGCATGTTCTAATGTTTGCAACCACTAGAAAATGTGAAGAATGAATGATTAACAACGTGACAATCATAAATATTGAACCCGACGCTACCCAGAATCTATATCGCTACTTTAGCCATGGCTCCCACAACCCTAGTTGTGGGAAGTTAGTTAATCATGCTTTGATGGAAAGAAAAGAGATTCATATTCATAATAAAGAGAAAAGAGATTCTTACAATATAATGAAAACAAGCTTCAATTTTCCAAGAACAAGAAACCAAGATCCCAAGAACAATTCAAGAACACGAATTCAAGAAGAGGAAAACGTGTTTCTTGCTCTCCAATTTTCGCTCAAAAGTAGACTAAAAATCTCCTAAAACTATTGGGTGAACAATAATTAAAATAAACCTAACATAGGGTATTTATAGGAGTCCAGGAAATAAACCCAAAAACGTTCAGAATCCGCGTCGCGCACTGGTTCAACTTGATGGTTTGGGCGACGGACCGTCACCACCTTGACGGACCGTCATGGTGGCCGTCACCACTAGGAAGTGGTGCTGCCTCAGGGTGACGGTTTGGGCTTGACGGACCGTCACCAGCTTGATAGACCATCACTCAGGCCGTCACTCTTATCCAGAACGTCGTTTTGCTCGTATTTCCTTCCGTTTCCATGTTTGTCTCCCTTTCCTGAAAACATAACATAAAACATCAAAAACGACGACGGTTGCTTGAAAACGTACGATTGTTCTTAGTTTAGAGGCGTCGAAAGTGCCGTAGAATGGCGGCACATCAACACCCTCAACTTAAAACGTTCGCTTGTCCTCAAGCAACATGACACAAAAACAATAATACGACTCAACTAAGAAAACAAACTCGTGTCGCTAGCAACTCATGGTCATTCAATAGTTCATTAATTCTTAAATCAAGCCGCCCTAGTAGCACACAAATGTATGAAACGTTAACTTGCAAGGATCCAAACATGTCATTCCGATATGATAGAATATTATGCATACACACGCACAACTATCCTAACAGTCAATAGACGATACAGAAATCTTGGTGCCCTCACCACAAAGAAGTCCCACACACAAGATTTAGGACTAGGTAAGACGCTCACACTCACAAACAATTTCAAACGATGCACATGCGATGCCATAAGCTTGCCCTTACTATTCTATTTCAGTTCTTTAGAAAGCCATTCAGGATCACTACAGGACTTGTTTTGGCTTGTAATGCGGCTTCGGGTGCAGGTAGGATACGTTTGGGGAATAGTGACTAAACCCTCCTTGGATTCACCGACCTATTATTTCCACATAACTTTACTTTGCCCATCCTTATTCACCTCCTTATTCCCTTCTTTCTAGCTACAGGTGCGGCCTCTTTATTTTGACACTTCTTTTTATTTCTTTTTCGTTCTTTTTCATCTCCTTTTTTTTGTTTTTCTTCGTTTCTTTATCTTTTTCTTAGACACACACCCGGAATTTTCATTCTATTCACAACCAATCTTATTCATCCTATTTTTCTTATCATTTACCTCTATAGTAGCCACCCTCAACTTAGGCTGATTGCCTGAGTCGAGGTGCACGATGTCCAAGGGAGGACCAGGGCCAAAATAATGATTCAAAGTTAAACAAGGAACAGTGGCTGGTTATTGAAAGAACAGGGTCAATTATGGCTCAAACAGGGATCAAAAGGGATTATTTACAGTTGGACGGTCTTATAGGCTAAGTGGACTGCACACAAAAAGGGCCTGTGATCCTTTCCCAAGCAACCAACTTCAAACTTTAACAAAATAGACCGGGCAAGTTCTAGATGCATGCACAGAGTACGAATTTATAACAATAAGCTCACACACACTTGGCACCAAGAAACCATACCATTACCAACTATCAGGACAACAACTCGGCTTAAGCATACTTATTCCAATCATAACCACATAATGACATCCAAGGATCCAGACAGTCAATCGTTTCAAACATTAGTACAAAATCAACTTTTTCAGAGGGGGCTCCTTTTAGTATATTTTCCAACAAAAAATGCCATGCTTGCTATAGACACTAAAAAAAATAACTAAAATTTAAATGACAACCTAAACATGCCAGTTCTACTAGATAGCACACCAGAGGGAAAAGAAACACGGCAACAAAAACCCTCGGTGGTGAGAGACTCACAGGTAACCCAACACCCTCAACTTAGACTCATGCATTGTCCCCAATGCATACATGTGAAAACTAAAACTGTGAGAGAAAGGAATACCTGTAAAGTCCATGGGGATCAGAGTTTGGCATGATGTTGGAGACCGCGAGGGTCTCCAAAGCAGGCGAAATTTATGGAATAGGTGCCAGCTACCCCATCTCGTTGAGCTCCAACTTTCTCTTTTATCGGCTCCGCAGCCAGTCGCGGAAACTTCTTTACTCTTTCTTTGCTGATTTTCTTGCGGTGTTTTCTCTTTCTTGATTTGTTTTCACCGCTTTTCTCGACCTGTTTCCCTTCTTGCAATCGCAACCTCTTTCTTGTAACAGCTAGGGTTTCGACAGGACCCTTCTCCTCAATATGCAACTCCGCAGGGGCTTCCTCAACCACATCTATGACTGCGACCACTCTCATGTCTCTTGGTTGCTTCATCAATTTACACACATCAAACTTGACAAATTCATTATTTAACCTGAATGTCAGTTCGTTTCTCTCCATGTCAACCAATACTCTCGCAGTGGCCAGCAATGGTCATCCCAAGATTATGGGGACTTCAAAGTCTACTTCGCAATCCAAGATCACAAAGTCAGCTGGGAATATAAGCTTACCAACTTTTACCAGCACATCAGACAATATTCCCACCGGTCGCTTCACTGAACGGTCAGCCATTAGCACCCTCATGGTCGTTGGTTTGGGAGCTCCCAAACCCAATTGTTTATAGATTGCTAGTGGCATCAAGTTGATGCTAGCACCAAGATCACATAATGCTTTTCCGAAGTTGAGCTTCCCGACAGTACAGGGAACAATAAAAGCACCATGACCTTCCTTCTTGTCCACTAACGATCTTGAGGAAATAGCACTGCAGTGGTGGAGGTTATCTTCTGGTTACTCACTTACTGACCTCTTCTTGGTAATCAAGTCCTTCATGAACTTGGCAAATCCGGGCATTTGTTCAAGCGCTTCTACCAGTGGGATGTTTATTGATATCTGCTTGAGCATGGTCATGAAATTCAGGAACTTGCCATCTTCCACTTTTTTCTTCAAACGTTGCGGAAACGGAGGCGGTGGCCGAGGCATCATAGTTAGAAGTTTTTCAGCTTCCTTGCTTTCATCCGCGGGTCTTTGAGTCGCCTCCTCTACCTCCTTGTCGTCCGCAATCTCACCATCCTGAGTCTGAATTACCGGATGTGATTCCGGTAATGTTCTACCGCTTCTTGTAGTGATCGCCATACAACTCGCGTCATTCCTCGGGTTTTGAATAGTGTCACTCGGCAGGGTCCCTGTCTTCCTTTGATTTAGAGCCGCCGAGATCTGACCCACTTGTTGCTCTAACTGCTTGATCGAGGTGGAATGTGAATCCACTACCTGACTCATTATTGATAGTTCGGTCCTCATCTCCTTTACCGCGGAGTCAGTAGATTCCACCTTTAGCAGCATCTTCGCCATCATGTTCTCCAATTTAGACGTCCCTGTCTTGGTGCTAGCTCTATCCCGATTACCAGGTGGTACATACAACCCACCTCTATCAGTGTTATTCCTCCAGTTTCCTTGGTCACGATCTCTGTAGCCAGCTTTTTCATAGTACTTGTCCTTCTGATAGTTTCGACCTTGGTTTCCTTGGCCGTTAGCCTGGAAACCACCCAAATAATTCGCCTCCTCATCAGATTCAAACTCTGCTGCTCTACCTTAGGAACCCACCGCTTTCACCTTCTCAATACCCCCTGACATCAAATGCTTGGTCAGCAGGTCCATTTGTGTTTTTAGATGGGCCATGTCATGGTCCCGTTCTTTCTCTTTCCTGCGCTGCTCTGCTGACACACCAACTGCATAAGTGCTAGCTGCTACCTCAGAATCCCGTGTATGCCAGGCCCTGTTGGTTTTGGTGAGCCTGTCCAAAGGAGATGTGGCCTCAACAAAAGTGAGACCCATGAATGCTCCACCTGCTGCGTTGTCCAATGTCGGCTTAGTAGCCGAATTCAGTGCCCTGTAGAATGTCTGCATCAAAAAGTTGTTGGTAAGCTGATGGTTCGGGCATTGTGTCAACTTCTTCTTGAACCGTAACCAAGTCTCATGTAAAGCTTCGTGAGGTTGTTGCTTGAAATTGCTAATCTCATCCCTCAACTGTATCATCCTAGAGGGAGGAAAGAACCTTTCTAGGAAAGCTCCTTTCAACTCTCCCCAAGTTGTGATAGAGTCGGGGGTCAGCTCTGTCAACCATAACGCTGCCTCATCAGACAGAGACAACGGAAACAACCTGAGCCTGATCGCTGTCTGACTTACTCCAGTCAATTCGAACGACTTGCAGATACCCACAAAGTTCATTAGGTGCCGGTTTGGATCGTCACCAGCAACACCACGGAACACTCCTCTCAAATTCAACAGCTGAATCATTGTGCTAGTGATGTTGAACTTGGCCCCGGGTGCTAGCGGGGGAAATGCAATAGCGCCCGTGGCACCAACTCCATCTAAGTCGACCTCCTCATCATTCAACTCAATGTCGACCTCAAGACCACCAGCATTCACACGTTGTTGGGCTTGCTGAGCTGCAGCGAGTCTCGCTGCCTCTTGTTGTTGCTCATTCATGTTTCGCCTTATCGTTCTTGCAAGCTCGGGGTCGTAGGGTAATATTGGTTCACCCGAGCCTCGGGTACTTGGCATGCACAACTATGTACCCTGTAAAAACAAGAACAACAAATAAAAATAAAAGCAGGAAATATGACTAAGAGTCAAATAAACACACCAAACTTAATAAACAACCGTATTCCCCGGCAACGACGCCAAAATTTGATAACGCCCAACCTACACCTCAATTTAAGAAGCGTAAGCGGTCGTCGGCAAATATAGAACCCAACAGAGGTTGGGGTCGATCCCACAGGGAATAAGGTGCGAATTAAGTCGTTAGTGAAGTAGATGACTAGTAATCAATATTTTCCGGTAAATTAGGGGGGTTTGCGTGATCAAAACGTGAAAAAAAGCAAATAATAACGTACGAGTGAAATCAATATGAGAGAGAACTAGGGAAGTGTTCACCATGGCGTTGTAACAATGTCGATTCAAGCTTAACCGGGTTCTTTCTTATATGCATGTCACGATGTGATTGAATTAATGGTATCATCTAAATGTTTCTCAACCAAATAGACGAATTTCCTTTTCAATTCTCTCGAACTTGAAAAGGCGAGCTTTTTATATTTCAATCCTAAACATCAAGTAGATTAATCTAGTTACAGCATTAATCATAAGATGAGAGTTGGTAGTCTCGAATCCTCGTTATTAACCAAATTTCCCGGTTTTAATTTCTTTACTCAAGCAAATTAAACCTAGGAATGTTCTAATGTTTGCAACCACTAGAAAACGTGAAGAATGAATGATTAACAACGTGACAATCACAAATATTGAACCCGACGCTACCCGGAATCTATATCGCTATTTTAGCCATGGCTCCCACAACCCTAGTTGTGGGAAGTTAGTTAATCATGCTTTGATGGAAAGAAAAGAGATTCATATTCATAATAAAGAGAAAAGAGATTCTTACAATATAATGAAAACAAGCTTCAATTTTCCAAGAACAAGAAACCAAGATCCCAAGAACAATTCAAGAACACAAATTCAAGAAGAGGAAAACGTGTTTCTTGCTCTCCAATTTTTGCTCAAAAGTAGACTAAAAATCTCCTAAAACTATTGGGTGAACAATAATTAAAATAAACCTAACATAGGGTATTTATAGGAGTCCAGGAAATAAACCCAAAAACATTCGAAATCCGCGTCGCGCACTAGTTCAACTTGACGGTTTGGGCGACGGACCGTCACCACCTTGACGGACCGTCATGGTGGCCGTCACCACTAGGCAGTGGTGCTGCCTCAGGGTGACGGTTTGGGCTTGACAGACCGTCACTCAGGCCGTCACTCTTATCCAGAACGTCATTTTGCTCGTATTTCCTTCCGTTTCCATGTTTGTCTCCCTTTCCTGAAAACATAACATAAAACATCAAAAACGACGACGGTTGCTTGAAAACGTACGATTGTTCTTAGTTTAGAGGCGTCGAAAGTGCCGTAGAATGGCGGCACATCACCCTCCCACTCTAGTCTATCCTTACCCGGAATCTCTAAAGCCACAGTCTTGGTGTTATAGTTCAACACAACATGATAATGATATAGCCAGGTCATACCCAAGATAATATCAAAATCAGTCATATCCAGAATTATCAAGTCTACCCAAGTATGCAACCCCACAAACACAACAGAACATTCATGATACACATGAGTCACAATCACAGACTCTCCAACCGGGGTAGAAACATGGATAGGGAAATGAAGGATATCACAAATCAAATCCATCCCCAAAGCAAAACTCACAGACACATAAGAATATGTAGAGCCTGGGTCAAATAATACCGAAGCCATTTTATCATAGACAAGAATGGTACCTGTGATCACTGCATCTGAGGCTTATGCCTCGGTCCTCCCTATAAAAGCATAGAAATGAACCCGATCATCAATCCAGGCAACTTCTCGGACTGGTTGTGTCGTACCCCTGCCTGCGCCTCCATTCCCCCTGTCTCCCCGGCCTCCCTGAAAATTTCCTCGCCCACCCTGTGGATGATCCCTAGCATTACCGCCTTTGCCTGCCGGAACCACTGTTCTAGTCTGTTGCTGACCCTGAATACCTGCCTGCCTATGTGGACACTCCCTCTTAAAGTGCCCAGCTCACAACAATGGAAGCAACCACGGTCTAGAGTAGGTCTGCTAGCCGATGTATAAGATGCTCCTTAGCCTTTAGGAGCTGAAAACTGAGCTCCTTGACGACCACCTGTAGTAGCTGGTAGAGCCGACTGAATAGGACGAGTTGGGTAAGCCTGTTGATGCTGGCTCCTGGAGTATGATCCACCATAGTTTCCCTCATTCCGGGGCCTCTTGGTTAAAGCCTTAGCCTGCCCCACTTGCCTAACTTCCTCTATCTTCTTCACATAAACCACCACATCATTAAAGCCCTTTCCTGAAGAATTCATATGCACTGACAGTACCTGTAGTTCACTATTCAGACCCTTGACGAACAACCGGACCCGTTCCTCCTTGGAACCCAACATCTGTGTAGAAAAATGAGATAACGCATAGAACTTAGACTCATAAGCCGAGACCGACATGCTACCCTGCTCCAAGTTCAGAAACTCATCTTTCTTCTGGTCCCTCAAAGTATGGGGAACGTACTTCTCTAGAAATAACGCGTGGAACTGCTCCCAAGTCAGTGGAGGTATAATAGAAGACCAACACTCAACATGAGACCTCCACCACTGCTTGGCATCACCCTGCAGCTGAAAAGTGACAAACTCAACCCCATGGTGACGTACAATACCCAACTTGTGCAACCTCTCATGGCAATCCAGGATGAATTCATAGGCATCCTCCTTGTCTGTACCCTGAAACGTCGGAGGTTTCAGCTTAAGGAACTTAGTCAGCATCTCATGCTCATTCCATGTCATCACTGGGCCTAGCATTGTCCTGAGGAGATCATTCGTGCCCGAAGATGTGTCCATCCTAGGTGTTGTAGTAACCGTTGGCTGAGTATCCAAGGCCTAATTTGCATAAGCTGTAGGTATGGCTCCAGCACCAACCAACCCACTCAGAATGTTCCAAGCTTGCAGAAAGGCTTCTGGGGTCATAGTAGAAAGGCCTGCACCCCCAACCGATACCGTCTGCGCATGCGCCCCTTCATCGTTCACAACCATTTCTTCACCTTCCGCAATATGATCCTGAGGTGGGGTAGGGGTTGCTTCACGAACTTCGGCCGCAGCTTAAGCTCCACCCCTAGCGGGTGCGGCTCTAGATCGTCCCCTTCCCCTTCTCCTACCTCTGCCACAAACTGCCGAGCCTGCTGCTGGGACTGCTGGCCTTGCTGGCCTTGCTCTATTGTTCCTTGTAGTAACCATCTGCGGACAGAAGAGTGAATGAGGTTAGATACCAATTTGTATCACTAGATACCAATTTGTATCACTAGATACCAATTGGAATCAAGTTATAGCATGAAGGAAAGAAGGAGGAGATAGTTTTTCCTAAGTCCCCATAGCCTCTCGAAGAAAAGTACGGACGTCTCCGCACCGTTCCGCAAGACTCTACTAGATCAACGAACCTAGGGCTATGATACCATCTTTGTCATGAGCCAGGTCATCGTGAGTGGCACCCACCCAACCCCCGAATGAGCGAACCAGTAGAGTTCAACCCTTTTCCTAGATTAACAGCCTAAAACCAGTAAACAGAAGATAAACTAGAAATTAAGCAATGCAAAAACTAAAGCTTAATATATTCTGCGGAAAATCCCTCCTAGTAACTGAAAGTCGCTGTACCAAACATCACTACCAATATCTAGAATACGGGGATGCAACCCCAAAACAAAATATGGAAATAGTTTCAAGTCTGAGACAAATGGACTGCAACTCTAAAGATAAGACCAAGGTAGCTTGATCAAACAGCTCACCCTTGAAGTTATAAATCGTTGGTGCTAAAGATGAGGTCTCGTCTCAGCCACTGGAAGATTTCCTATACTCACCAAAAGAAAAGCAAGTGAAGTATCAGTACACTACCACTGTGTACTGGTAGGATCATCAGCCAGTTTTCAGATAAACAGTATATAAACAGTACGACAATATCAAGTAAAAGGTATGGAAAACATGCAATAATAGCCACATACACACTTAGACTACAAGTCTCTACTTAGCCTGTTCCGCATGAAATCCACCATCTAACTCTAAGCCATAACTATATACCATTAACTATACCTTTCCGTCTATCCCAGACCCACCCTGGGATCCCCTCTAGATAACACAATGTACCTTGGATCAACCAGGCCTAATCCAAGACCAACACAACAGTTATACAGAATTTCCCCGACCTCTCAAGGGCCACCAAACCAATAACACGGTTTAATAAGCAGCCCGGTCCACTCACGGAACCAATATCAATCTATGCAACACAACAAGAAAGATGCAATGATGCAACAAAAGTAAACTCGTACCAGGAGTGGTACCCGAGCCAACCGTTAGTATATTCTGTACCAGGCATGGTACCCGTACCAACCATTTGTTATACTCTTACCAGGCATGGTACTCGAGCCAACCGAATGTCAATAATCCACAGTCAAATGCATGAACAAACAACTTGTAAACCAACAAGCAAATACCGTCAAATCACAGATTGTAAAGCAGGAACCTTAGACATTCTACACAACTTCCCTAAGAAATGTAATTCATACAATCACTTACATATGAGTACAAGAATATACAATATTCACAGAAATCATAAGCCATCACCTACCTCGAAATGATCCAAGCTCTATTCAACCCGAGCTTTCCCCTGTTCCGGATTTCTTTCTCGTTCTTACACCAAATCCCCAAACCCCAGGCCACCCATGATCATTCCACCCTTTCCCCGGGCTTTCCCATTGTCAATTCACCTATTTCTATCATTTTTACGGATAAAAACAGAGAATTTAACAACCTATGATCATACTAACATACTTTTAACAATCCCCAAGAACATTCATGCTTGAAATCCCCTTCCTTCCCTGGATTCTACCATTCCTAGGTTATTCCAACCCTTCCCCAAGTTCCCTCCTAGCAATTCTACCACATAGGAAATGTAGTACAAAGATTGGGGAGTAGAAATCTTAACTTAGGGAAGAAATTCGAAGGAAAAAGGAGGAAAATCGCCTGAAATTGCCCTAGTTCTTCTCCCAAACGAATTGTAGAAAATTGAACTATTTTGGAGAAGTTTCTGTATTAAAAACCCGTCGGCTCGCTATAGCGGTCCCCGCTCTGCTATAGCGGTCCCGCTATAGCAGACGACTTCTGCTATAGCGGTCTTAAGTGGGTGTTGACCGCCTTGACCACCGCTATAGCGGTATTTTCCACCGCTATAGCGGTATTTATTAACATGTGCAACGCACATACATTAAGACTAGTTATTATAAAAGCACGAATAACAATGTTGAACGATCAAAATAGCCTTTAAATATTAATCGACTTTTATACCCTTTAAAATTTAAGTTAAGTCTTGATAAAACTGTAATCACCCTTTTATCTAAATGTCCTATAATATCTTTATTTTGGTTTTAAATAATTTGAATGAAGGTAGGACACAAAAAAAGGGTCCGGTATCTTAACTCCAAAAGATTCGGCAAAGGAGTACCTAATCTATTAAAGGTTGGGTTTAGTTGGTTGAGTTCAAATCTATGTATATATATGGGACAACTACACAAATGCCCTTTAAAGGGAGTGACTTTGCATTTTTGCCCCCCATAAAAATGGTCTTACAAAAATAGTCTTCCTTGTTTTTTATGTATAGAGCAACTACCTTTTTGCCCCTCTACACCTCAAATATTTTAAAATAACTCTCAATGCTCATTTGTATCTCAACTTTTATATATATTTCTTTTTCTCTTTTTCTCTTTTTCTCTTTTTTCTTTTCTATTTTTTCTTTTTTCTTTTTTTATTTCTATTTTTTTTCTTTTTCTCTCAACCTTTATTTTTGTTTTATTTTTTGTTTTATTCTTTCTTCTACGTTTTTTCTTTTTTCTCAATCTTTATTTTTTTTCTTTTCTCCTCTCAATTCTACTTTTTTCTCCTTTTATTTTTTATTTTTTATTTTTTTATTTTTTTTATTTTTCTCAACCTTTATTTTTTGTTGTCTTTTTTTTCTTCATTTTTTT